>JAMKCH010070352.1:0-86758 GCA_023653785.1 Ophioderma brevispina | reverse complement strand
CTTATAGTGTCAATGTTTCCTCTCTTAAAATAAAAAATAAAAACCATCAATTTTGTTTATGTTTTAGGTTATCGAAAAGATATGCGAATATGCGCAATTTACGTACCACGTGCATCAAACAAAACGGGATCACCCACTTAATTCTCAAAAAAAAAGATGAAATAGACATAAAAATGCATTTTTCGCTTACATGTGTCCCGTTTAGATCGCAGCTTACAGCTTGCATATTGACGGGCACGGAACAAGCCCAAAACAAGGCCAAAATTGTGTCCGCGTTCGCCACAGAATGGGCTCGGGTACACAGTTTGTATCTGAAGACTAGGTCGAATAAAGTTTTTCGCGTGTGGCGATGGAGGGGGGGCAATACATCAATAAGTCAATACGCCGAAAATGGCGCCCTATGTAAGGAAGATAGTTCCTAAGAATGACAAATAATTCAAGGATGTTATATGGGTATTTGGTATATGACAGTATGACATATCCGTATCGAATCAAGTTTACATTTATAGAAAATTTGTACTCTCCGGCCATCTCTCCGATCCATTTATGCATAGTTTCTAAATATTTTCAAAAAGTGATATAATTAAGGTTCAATTGATAAATGCAAATTTTACAATGCAGGATTTAGGGATGCTTCATTTGGAGAATAGAAGATGAGAATTTTTTTTATTTGATCATCTTAGATGGTGTCATAATGAATGGGCATCCAATATGATATGACCCCTCTAAAATGGCCAAAACAAAAAAAATCTCATATTTTTTCTCATCTTATATAGACTTGTGCATTTTTGCTTTTATCGACATAATTTGTCAAAAATATTGTTAATCAAGTCATTGCGTGGTGATCACCATGCTGCGTAAATCGCATTTGCATACAAACGCGACATCATGCATGACGCCAGTATTTACGAGCCTGCTTGCACATGTCAATTTTTCGACTAAATCACATAATTGCTGCACGCACTAACCATGGCCAGTAATGGATGAGCGGAGCTTGATCTAAACCCAATCAAATTCATCGTAAGCATGATTAGCCACGCCCACTGAATAAGAATTATTTTATGTATATATAAGTGATTATTTGTTTTGTTTTTCTTTTTTCCCCTTACACCTTACAATGACAAAAACTATGAATTTTTTCTATTTAAAATTCCATAAGATATAGTTTTCACCATTGTGCGAAAACAAAAAGGACTGGAAAATTATATTACACAACAGATTAGACATACTGATGTGGAATAAAATTACTCAAAGTCAGTATTTTCTTAAGTTCTCAAACGCCGTGCGCCACACCATGTACTTGCAGTACACACGAGGATTTACATTAGTGTGTGTTTACTGTTATCGCGCTCGTGGTTCATTTAAAACTCTGGTCAGTCAACCTGGCAATCTGGCCGAATCAAGGCTAAATCGCAGTAAGTATTTGCCATAAATGGAAAGTACTACGCAGGTGTAGTGCCCTCGGTGACAGAGAAAGTCGGCTGCTAGCAGTAGAAAAATGTTCTACAGCTTTTATAGAGTAGGTTTGTTCGTGGAGAGAGAAATACAAGCCTTTTAATCAGTTGAAATGTTTGCTTTGAGAGATTTCACATACAGGTCAGGGGCGGATTTAGGGGGGCGCACCCGGCACGCGCCCCCTCTATTTTTGCTAAAGTACAGGAGCCCGCGCCGCCTAGAGCGCCGGGCACACTGTAGATTCTAAAATGACTTCTTTTACGCGCAGGGCGCCCTTGAGATCTCTAAGAAGGATGGTACAGATGTCGGCGCCGTATAGCTTTGTGTGGGTGCCCACCACTGACCTGTATAGAGTTCAGGTGGCCCACATATGGGTATGTCCGCCCCCGACTGAGAACGAACTGAAAACAAATAGGGTCGACGTCTCGCTGCGGCTCGCCAGAAACAATGGCGTGCCCCCTCTTGAAAAAATCCTGGATTCTCGCCCTCTGTATCAGGTGTCCTTAAAAATAAAAGTACTGAATTTTTGCCCTGATGTAAAGGCTTTCTACCATAAACAACCCCATCTGAAGGATTAGTGAGAAATGTTTCCTTGGTACAAAATTGTGCAATTTCTAATTTCGTATAGGAGCAAATATGAAATTCCGCCTATGTTTATTTTGAAATTAAGTCAATCGAAATCACCTTTTTTTCTTCTTTTATGACATTTCTGTAGCGAAGATCCCAATGTAATAAATCTATTGCAGTGTCTAATCTATATACAATTACCTTATGACACAATATTTGCGTGGCCTCCAATCTCTCGTTGCACCTTTAAGGATGGGTATCCTCTTTATATCCTCAGTAGTCTTGCCCATAAATACCCTTATTGGTGAGGGCGCCACATCCAATCAGACATTGGAAGATGATATGATGTGCTTTATTGCTGATTCGACTTTCTATGCATCTTAACTTGTTAATGTGCAGGCAAACTGATTTTTTCAAAACTGATGGCATTAATGGAATAGCCCAACTACAGCATGATTATGAAGACCTTGTGAGCAATTTGTTAGAATGGATCATAAAAGATTAACACCTAAGACCACTATTTTCCAACTCCTTAGATGGTATCCAACATAAGATGCAGGACTTCAAACATACAGGACAGGGGAAAATCCTCCAAAGTACGCATAATATTTAAGTAAATTGAATAGTCTTGTTGTCTACAGACAGACATGTAAAGATCTATTTTGTATATTTCCTCTGGGGTTACTCACTACTATCAAAAGTTTTTTCTCTGTCGCTCCTCCTTTTCTATCATGTCTTCATCATTTTCTTCGCATGTTTCTTAGTTCCTTTTGCTTTCCATTGTTCTTCTTCCATGGTTCTTCTATCCATTCATCCATTCATCAATTCTATCCATCCATCCGTCCGTCCGCCCGCCCGTCCGTCCGTCCGTCCGTCCGTCGTCCCGTCCGCCGTCCATCCGTCCATCCGCACTACATTTTCCTGTTCTTTTCCTTCCATCTTTCTTTTACCTTCCTTTTCTCCTTTCCTACTTCCCTTTCTTGCCTTCCATTTCTTAACTTTATTTTCCTCCCTCTGCTTTCGGCTTCTTGTCCTTCCTGCTTACCTTCCTTTTACCTTCTGTTTTTTGGGGGGGGGTTTTTGGGGGGGGGGTGGGGGGGGGGGGGGGTTTGAATGTGGGTGTGAACTTCTTGTTTTCCTTCCATAATTTCCTCCATCTTTCTTCTTGTCTTTTCTTTTCCTCCCTTTTCCTTCCTGCTTTACCTCTCACTCGCTTTCTCTTTTATCCCCTGATTGAAAAGCAGAAGGGGGATTTTGCGAGAGCGCTCAAGTGCGATGCATTGTTGTGTAGCATTTTGGTTGGGTTTTGGTTTTTCCAGGTCTTCTTCGAAAAGTTGAAGTCCAATTCAAACCAACCTTGTGTAAGGTGCAATAGGGGTTCCTTCATATGTAATGATGTTTCAAAGGCTGGACCAAGGTCAAATTAGGTCATCTGAGGTCATGTACCATACTGCCAATCTTGCCATGGGGGATGATGCAAGATTGTCTTCTTACTTTGTTATAGGTATGTAGAAAGAGGCAACATAGAGGCCACCTATCTTCGCATCCAGACCAAGATCGCGGCTCAGAGGAATGGGCTCTACATCCCCATCGGCGGCAAGCTATTGTGACGTGGATAAGGCCTGGGAGGAATGGAGAAGGCATGACATGGAAGAGAGTTGCACTAAGGGAAAGGGCTGGGCACGGCAGGAGAAACTAGAAAGACTGGCAGAGAAGTTCAATAGAAGGTACTTTTGTTATCTGCATCCATTCCGTTGCACAACTGATGTTTGAATGTATTGCACCCAACTGTTTAGGGCCATCAACGTAAAGATTTTATGTAAGGTTCGCATAGACTTCCAATGTAAAATGGTGTTAACAGGCTGAACACATAACTCCTCATGCAACCTTGATTTGTACCAACTTTTCATAGCTTATCTTGAACGACCTTCTATCAACCAATAGAGCCATTTTTTTGATATCTTTTATATTTTAATTATACATAACTGATTTCTGCTTGGCTGCGGCGTGCCAGGCAATTTTTTTTCTTATCATTACAAATGGCTCTATGGGTCAATGGCAAAAATTTACTGGAGTATCAACTGTTGAAGTTTCATGAACTTCCCAACAATCATGGTAGAGTTACATCTGTTCAGCTGTAACACAATTTATCATGGGAAGTCTATGGAGGCTACATGCATTCTTTACTGTTGATGGCGCCTTAATGTGATGTTCTTTTACTTGTCTCAACCTCCTGATTACAAGCAGTTCGGGATCAATCAGGTCGATAAGATACTGTGGTCCATGGATATGATGGCCATCTCATGATCTAAATGATTGTGGGTTCGAACACCCGTCTGCGGCCAATATGTCAATTCACTTGGGCCATCGGGCATCTTTAACTTGCTTGCCTCATCGACGCCAAGTGATATTCGCGGGTAGCGTTAGGGGCATATTACAATCATAGGTGGGCTGATAGGATTGGTGTGCTTGGG
Organism: Ophioderma brevispina; assembly: GCA_023653785.1. Taxonomy (NCBI): domain Eukaryota; kingdom Metazoa; phylum Echinodermata; class Ophiuroidea; order Amphilepidida; family Ophiodermatidae; genus Ophioderma; species Ophioderma brevispina. Next base: position 82,262 of record JAMKCH010070352.1, on the reverse strand, counting down.
CAGTCTCTGCCAACCTAGGTTCAGGCGAAATGATTGTGACAGTTCCTGATGGCGCGTATAATAATAGGCAACAGCGGCTTTGATCTTAATGAAATGGCGCTTTATAAAGCCTTTGTATTATTATTATAAGCAGTTTAGTTTGGTAGATCAAATTAGCCAATGACAACGCACTACAGTACACCCAGTTATCCTGTTTACTCCAATTACAAAGTCGATGATGCGCTAATGGACACTATGTCTCTGTCCGACTCGTAATATATTAGCGACATGGGCGTACTACCTTGTACCGACTTTAAGTGGCATCATGTAGGCATGCACAATCCCACTGTAACTGAAAGCGGCACTGGGTATACGCCCGCATCCTTATTCAAACTTCAGACGAGACAAAGTATAAGCAAGCATTTTGAAACCATTTCAGTGTTAAATTAGTTCAAATGAAGCAACTCCTGTCATTACATCTTCAGACAATAGATATTTTTTGATTGACAAGCCTACAATTTCATCCCCTAACTGCTTGTAAATCAAGAGTCCGGCAATTGAATTGTCCCACCCCGGACTGCTGCGTGTAAGGACTAAAGTCAGGGACAGAATTAGGCGACTAATTGTGTATCTGTAATTTGATGGTGTTGAACAGGTGACTGCCATGAACAGTCAAATCTGTTAAAGTGCAAAGTTACTTTAAAGGGGGATGGCCCCGATTTAAGGATATGAAGTTTTCATCTTGAAAGATTGACCTTCACCCCAAAATCCCATCTGTAAAGTTTTGCGCCGATATTCCAATCCGTTTTGCTGTGAGAGCCAAAAAATTTTGTAAGCCCCATAGGGTACTGTGCAAAATTAATATTGGTCGACCAAATGGGGCTCAGTTTTGCTCATAACTTCCAAACTAAATATCCTTTTGCCCTAAGATTTCACAGGGCAAATGAGAAAAAATAGTAGCTTTCTTCTGATACAAAATGTTAACCACTTCCGGTAAAATCTGGGGCTTCTGGGGACGAGGCTATTAGCAATCAGGCCATGGACCTTTAATGAAATGGAGCAATTGATTTGAAAACCATTTTTCACCACTACCCCGGTTTCGCGATTAGTAGCACACCCAGAATGCAAACTTGTACTGTGGCAGCCCCAGCTACTCCCTGCCACTGCAGAGTACACTCTGTTTGGGACTGCTTAGTAAACATAGCTATTGGTTGACCCATATGTGTACATTACAAGTATTTGACCGTATGTCCTGGCATCAATAATGCATCAAGGTAGAGATAAGAGTACACATGGAGTAGCTCAAGTGCTGCATTATACTGTAAGAATCTGGCTATGTAAGCAACTAATTGTACATCTGATGTAATTTGATAGTGTTGAACAGATGATTGCCATGAATAACCATCTGTGAACAGTCAAAGCTTATTAAAGCAGAAAGTTTACAGAAATAAAATCGAAATTAAATGGAGTATCTTTAGCATTTTAAAATCATATTTTGTTTTAACATGTCCTGTTCAAATGCTACATTTGAACCAATCGTACTCTGCACTGTGTCACTTGACAGATTTTATGGTACTCATTAAGTATCTTGTCCAGAGACACAAACATGTTGGCCACAGCGGGGCTAAAACTTCGGTTTTACAATGGTCTTAGGATCATGAGTCCTGCGCTTTATCTGTTGCTTCAACATGCTCTCATAAATAAATTAATTTGGAGGGTCCCCACTCCACAGGGATGGGTTGTAGAGTCCGTGATTTTTCAGTCATTTAGCTTTTTCATTATCGTGGACTCGAGGGAGGGGTTACTGACTCAAGGTTACTGGAGATGTACATGCATGAATATACAGATATAGACTGCTCATGAGGGAGATGGTGAGAAATATTGCCCCAAGATGATATTGAGACCAAGGGCCTACTATTTTGCCTCGACTGAAGGTCAAGGGAAAACAGTAGGCCCGCGGTCTCAAGATCATCAAGGGCAATAGTTCTCACCATATCCCAAATAAACAAGCAGTCTGTTATTTGTTTAATACACTTCATGCATAAAATTCTGTCATCCGATTGGTTAAAAGTATACTGTTTTAGGAGTTCAGGCTAGTGTAAAACCTAGGCTGATTCTTACTGTAGTATTCTCCATCTTGCAAACGTGCAGAGGTGCAGAAATTGTGAAAAAGCAGACTAACAAGCTCTGAATTCTGCAACTTTTCCACATCCGCTAGAGACCTGTTTGTTGCTTTTTGCTCAAATACTGTAATAGACCTTTTCAAAATGAAGCTTACCAAACATGACCCCGATAAGCGTCCTTACGGGTCATCACACGCAACTGTTGGGCGCTGCACTTACATGTATTTTGTGTAATGCGCGTCACTGGCAAGTGCTTGGGAATGTACTCGATAGTATAAGGACGCTCATGTACATTGTATTTTGCTCTGAATATTTCTGATGTTCACTTGAAAAGGTCTATTGCAAACTTTACTTGTTTCCTTGTATTAGCGCTGTCAGCCTTTTGTAGAATTGTGAATAGATCGTCATCAGTTACAAGCTGGAATCGGGGTTTACAGCTCGATTCAGCAGACGATTCTGATGGCTGTGCCAACTTGCAAGGGAGGAGGCCATGATTTTTTTGTTGGATGAGTTTCACATCTCTTACCCATACTGACTTTTCAAAATAGTTTGTAAGCATTGAAATTAATTATTCTGTGAGTGTATGGTAACTATTTGCCATGGGATAGTAGGTTTCCATGGTACTATCTGATTTTTGCAGAGGTAATAGCTCTTGCTTGTCCCTACTTATATCAGTTGTCAAATTGTGTCACTACTGCTTAAAATTGTTCTAAAAATAAGAGACAATTTGAATGGAGTTAAACAGGTGTGTGGATGTGAAATAAAAGATTAATTTCCCACTTGCATGAAAGGTGCTCTAACTGTTCAAACTATTGAGACATGATGGCAATTAAAGCCGCTATCAGTGATTTCTTCAAAATGTAAACAAATTGTGTCCCCTATTTTTCATCAAAGTCCATTTTTTGTACTGTTGTATTGAAAATTGTTGTACTAAAGACCCCTGCAAGTGGCTAATACACCATATCTGTCAAGAAATTATGATTATTATGCTTTGTTTACTAATAAAATTTGTGATCCAACTTTATATCTTTATTATAGGCATTACTGAGAGAGTCGTGGCTTGAAGATATGACCACTGTACTACAAGAAAGTGTGATTCCTAGCAGTAACTTCCAAGCTGTTGATGCTGCTACTAAGAGACATGAAGCCATCACTGCTGATGTCATGGCTAGGGTAAGGAAATGAACATTTGTATTTCACTTCCCAACTATGGCGGTCCGGTAAGTACGTAATCCTTTTTCTAAAATTAAAAAAGTTGGCGTAAAATGAAACCAGTGTTTGAAAATTCTCAAGACTGGAAAAATATTGAAAGGCATTGTGGGAAAAAGGATGCGCCCGTAGAGATTGCTTGTGCACTTTTCCGTATCTGCGAGCACTGAAGTAACCGACAAAAACGTTCAATTTCCATCGCTAGTTCTATAGGTTCAGACCCAATAACGATACAATGTCAAAACAAAACAAAACATATTAACATCCATAGAACCCCTTTGGTTTTTCCCTGGGAGGATATTTGAGATATAGTTCATTGACAACACATTCTCATATGATTGGACTGATAATGTAATCTCTCGCCAGTCACTTTAAGATAATATTTTTCGCAGTCAGTGACACAGACTACAAAACACAAGTCTACACGTGGGAAATCTTCCAGTACCAGCTGTACTTCCCAACCAAGCAGGTCCGGAAATCCACTTGCACACGAAACTTGCTATACTTTCAATAATTAAGAGCTTGTTTTGTGTAGGCGTTGCTAATAAAGGGAGAGTTTTTTGAGAATCTGTACTGTTCATTTCAACAAATTGACACCATGGATAATCCTTGTTTTAAAGTGGAAAAAACAGGATGTGTTCTTCCTTCATTAAAATAATGGTATTAAATTTGTGTAATGGAGCACAGGCCCATTTTGGAGAAACTTGGGTAGTAACCTCCTCCCCCAATTCTGGAAGTTTTATGGGTGCATACCCAAATTCTGACTTGAAACTAAAAAGCCTTTTTTTAAAAATTTTAAAACACAATATTGTATACTGGCTGTATACAAACACATAATTTTGAGTATTCTATACTGGTGTGTAGCACATCCGCTGTTTCACGTGTCCATTTTGAGTGCACTATGCACTGCAGTCAATTTTATGGAGTGTAAACAATTTCTCAAATACATATTTGTGTTGTAAAACTGCTTTTTGCCCCTACATTTACGTAGTTTATGGAAGTTAGAAACACTATCCCCCTATTTATAAATAAGCTTTAATATAATAACTTAAAATTTTTTTATCCGCTCGCTCCTCGCATTATCACTGCTTATAACTCTTTAATTACACAGTCCACACTATTACAATAGCTTGAGAAATTTCATCAAGTAATTTCTCATCCCCACCACCAAGAAAAAAAATGCTGACTTAATGCCTGTCCTTGTGGACTCACGTCGTACTAAAAATTTTTGGGTGGTGGTTAAATCCAAAATTTAACTTGTAACAAATTTCTTCTATTGGAAAATAAAAACAATTTGGTCAACTCAAGCAACTAAGAAATACAATTACAAAACTCTTTACCTGTATATTTGTATCCATCAGAAAGACCGTTGTGTTGATCTGAGGCAACATGTGCCTTGGCTGAATCCGATAACTACCACAGCTGTGAAACTTGCAATCAGAAGGAGAAAGACATATCAAGGAAATGGCAATAACGATGGACCTTCTTGGGAACAGGCAACAGGTGCTTCAAGGATTCAGTGACCTGATGGTGGGATGTTTAGAGAGGCAGAGAGCATCACTGCAGAGATGAGAGAGATAGAGGTATAAAGAATGAAGAAATAACTAAATAAGGAAAGTTGCTGTAAATTGAGAGTTTAAGTTTTGCCAGAGGTGGTTCCCCCCCTATAAAGTATAGGAAATTGGAAGATCCATGTGTTGTAGAGTGATTCAGTGAAATGATGAAGACATGCTAATCTGTCTAGCAAGCGCCAATGTCCGTCTTTCCATTAAAGTGGGGATGTTAGATGATCCTGCTGGATGTCTTGACTCGAAGCAATCACATCAATGTAAAAGGGGGCGACGACCCATGTTTGGGCATGGTAATCTCCAACATGCGACTAATTGATAAATCGCACGATGACAGTGACTGCAAATAGCATCTTTGCGGGTTGGGCAGAAAGAAGATGAGATTAAAAATATTCCCATATCCATGATATGTTTTTGTACTCACATAAGAAGCCGCTATCGGGGGCCATCCATTCAGGCCCCTCTTTCCCTTTGCATCTTTATCCTTCCTTTCCTTCCTCTCTTATCTTTACCTCCCTTTCTTTTCTGCTTCTCCTTTTCTTCCCCTTCCTGGTTTCCTGGTAGCTTAAGCTGATTTCACCCAGTCAGTACCATTGTGGGGTGCAGATGCTCTTGCTCCTCCTCACCCCCCATTATGCTACTGGCATCGACTATTAAGAAATGGTGTCAACACAGTTCTATGGCTTGGTAGGGTATTACTCTTTTAGAAAATAATGAGGTTACTAAGCATTTAATGACGAGTAACTCAATGGGCCTTGCTTGCTTTGGATCATGAAAAATTGTACAACTGTGTTCAACATGGTTTTGCTTGGCTTTATGTTATTTACCCATATCACAATATGTAAAGGTAAAGCTTTTTTCAAAACCACTGACAGTGGTTTAATGAGCTACTTGTTTTCATGTATAAAACAAACACAGTTTATCTAAACTTGATAAATAGTTTTCTGAAATGTGTAAATCTTTTGACTAGCCCTGTATTAAATCTTTGGTCTGAGCTATTCAATTTCTTCCTAATGGATGACATCAGAACATATCACAGGGGGGTTGGTTTATTAGAAACTATAAAGTTCTCTGGGTTAACATGGATGAATTAGTTTAATCTTCCCCCAGAAGAGGTTGCAGCACACATCACTCTGAAAAACCCATGTGCTTCTGGCTAGATTTCGCACCACCAATAATCTGGTATACTAGACATGTGTTCTTTGCAGTCCTTCGGTTAAGTGTAGAACAGATTTTTCAGAAAAAATCATATTTGCTCACATTGACAGTTTTGTAAAATTTACACTAGGAAGGTATTTAGTAGTGGAATAAATTTCCACTCAAATGCGGTACCATGATATTTATTTTATTTTATGGTGGTTTTTTGTTAAAATAAAAGTAGACTTCAAACAGCTGTGCCAACATCCAAGTGAATTCCTGTTCTGGCTTTGTGACTTAATGCATTTATTCAATATTATATAAAAACCCCTCTGGTTTTTTTTTTTTGCTTTAATATCCTCCCAGTTTTTGCTACGTCAGATGATTGTGGCAAGCAACTACTAGGGGTACAAGACCTGATACAAAAACACCCCCAGTGGAAGAACAGACGATTAAAACCCAAGGGCGTAGGGTCAGCGACGTCAACCAGAAAGCATTTATGATCCTAGGGAGCGAAGAGAGAAACACCCAGAGACCTAGACTTACCAAAAAGGTGGCCAAGTTGAACATGGATTATTGAGAACGGTAGTTGGTTTCTAGTAAATGGGAAATGTAACCCTTGAATCCTATGTTCAGCCAATGGGATGAGTTGTTTTGCCAACAACAATTTACCATACTCAGCAAGACCCCTGGGTCAAAGGACATGGAAAATCACTCAAAGTTGCCGAATTTGTAGGAAAACAAGCTAGGCTTGTTTTATCACCAAAATATGGAATTGCCTAATTGGCAAAGACATATTTAGCATGCTTGGACCCTATTCGAGTGTGTGTGCGTGCGTGTGTATGTGTTGTGTGTTATGTGTGTGTGCATGCCTCAAGGGGCAGAGTAAATGGTTGACAAAAAGGTTGATTCTTAGGTTGGGAAGTGGGGTATAACTACGGACTATGTGTAATTTTGAAATATTACTTTGATTAATATTACTTTACTAGTCTTAGTTCAGTAGATTAACCTTAAGAATTAAATAATTTTTAGAGCATTGAAACTTAAGAGAAATAATAACATTTTTTAGAGCATTGGATAAATTTCCCATCTTTACACCCCTGTGTCGTATCAAAGTATTAGGTAATATTGAAATGATGATAATAATAAGCACTTCACATTGTCTCGACACAGTGTTGCCAAGTCCAGTCAGGAGAGACAAGCCCAACTTGAGGAGTCCAGGAAGTATTTCCAGTTCCTCCAAGACAGCGAGGAGGAAGAATCCTGGCTGATGGAGAAACAGCGCATTGCTAAATCCATGGTAACAGGGAGAGATCTCCGAGGAGTCATCAGTACACAACAGAAACATGCGGTATGTGGGAATCAATTGATAGCAGGAAAATTTGAAATCAGATTTTGGGGCAGTGGTGAAAAGGAATTTTCACAGTACTTGAGACTCTGGCAGTTTCATAATTCACACCAGACCAATAATGCAAGAGAAGAATAAGATAATGATTTTCCCACTGCTGTAACCAAGGGGAGGTATAGTGTTCTTCCCACAATGCACTTCTTTCCACAATGCACTTCTTCCCACAATGCACTTCTTCCAATACATTTTTACACTGGTTGTCACATGAGTATATATAGTGACAAAAAGTTCTTATATTGCAAGATTGGGATGAGTTCTGTTCATTTGCATACTTTTTGTGACTATAAATTCATGTGACAACCAGTGCAAAAAATGCATTTGAAGAAATGTATTGTGCGAAGAGCACTCTACCCTCTCTTGTTGTAACCATACTTGTGACTATAAAAAATGTTACATAGGTATTGATTGGATATGTTGTCCTTCATTGAAGTATGCACATTGCATTACTGCCACATGACTGCACCAGCTGGCTTAAACAGTGAACATGAAATCTACAGCTAGTACGACTTTCCTCTAGCTTGTCGTGGCACATCACAATTGCAATTCAGCGTTCAATTAGTCTGTATTAAATAACACCTAAATAGATCCTTGTCATTTGATTGGAGGATTCTCGGTCACATGTCATTAAATAAATGATATATGCTTACGTCACATAACTGTGCATATTTGTTCCATTTGGCGTGCATTTTTGCTCCATATGTTTTGTTCTATTGCATGCCTTGTGTGTCTTCACAAAACGCGGGTCACCTAATGCACGCACCTATACGGATCTTTGCCACAGTTATGATACTATTATGATCAGTATTGATTGCTGTGCAGCAGCGAGTCTCAGAACTTGCGGTCTTTGCATGAGTGAACAATGGAAGCACGATCTTGTTGTTCTGCCGGCAAAGTTATGTTTTCAGCAGGATCTACATGGAATTCCCAGCCATGGAGGTTTCTTCAGACCAAGTTTAATGCAGTGACTATAGCAATTAGTAGTAGAAGGTAAGTCCACATTTAGGCCAAGGCCTGCAGAGCTAGGCCCTGGGTCCGTAGCAACTTGCTACTTCAGTCATGTCAGTAACTACTTGACAGCCCAGGCTAGGCTTAGCCTTACTTAGCGTAGTCAAGCTAGTCTGAGCTTTAATAAAATGACAAGGATTTACTTAGGTGTTATATAAAACAAATAATGAATGTTTTTCATTCATGCAATGGAAAGAATATTTTCATTCGTTGAAAAATGAAATGTTCCATTCAACGAGGCTTTATCAATTTCATCTTTCAACTCATGAAAATATTCTTACCATTGCACTCATAAACATTCATTACTTTTTAACATCAATTGGTATATCAGCATCTATTTGTCATTTGTGATAACAACTTCAAAAGGGTCTCTAAAAAATTGAAATAAACTGCATAAATTAGATTTTTAACCTAAGGACATTTTGGGGGCATAATTTGGCATTTAGAATTTGAAAATGATTTTAATTTTAGGCATCTTTGATGCAGATGAATACTTACAAATGACAATTGAAATAATTTTAACAGGTTTACCATTAGACAAATGAAATGGATAATTGATTTAAATACTAATTACAGGCATTAGAATTGGAGATCTCAGCCAGACAACAAATCATTGAAGAAGTTATAAATGATGGTGAAGACTTGGTTGCTGGGCAACACAAAGCCAAAAAGAGGATTCAAGAAAAGATAGAAGACTTGAAGCAGAAATGGGAGAAACTGAATGAGTATGCCGAGGCAAGGAGGATCAGGCTGGAGGAGGCTGCTCAATCACATCAGGTTAGTTACAAATTATAACCCCAAAGGCACTATCGGTCATTTTGATTGGTTATTTACCAGTTTATATGATGTAATTGGCCAATCAGAGACACTGTAAGAAATGTTTAGAGGTATATTTTGTTTATTGGTTATTCAGAGGGGTATATCATGTTGGGTTGTGTAATGAGCCAACCTGAAATGCTCTATGAAAGGTGGTAGTCCTCAGGGAGTTAAAGGTGCTTTTTCCAATTGTCTTTGGCATGCCTGCCTTAACTAGAAGTATCAACTAGACGGCTCCAGGATACTATGCCCGAGTTTCAATTGACCTTTGACCCTTTAACGATGGTTCACAGAGCGGGGTCACTGTGGACTTTTTTTTACTTTTCATGATGCTACAAGATGGCATAGCTAGATAGGTCAATTAAGCTTCTTTTATATTTGATCCCTAGATGACCCCATTTTGACCTTTGGATCCACCCCATATTGTGCACATAAGTAATGGAGCTTTTCCTAGTGGTTCTTGTGAACACATTTGACATATATATCTACTTTGGTTGATGAGTTATAGCGTTTTTGCATATTAATTAGCTCATTTGCATATCTTGCACGTGACCCCTGGGGCCAGTATTCTGTCACGTGATTCGTCTCGACATTTTCCGCAACTTTTGCACAGACATCACCTATCCAAGTGTTATCGATTTTGAGATATAGCATTTTTGCATATTAATTAGATAATGCCGCCATTTTGAATGTTAATGAGTTACGATATTAATTCTGTGTACAAGCTGTATACACTGATCATAGACGATGCTCATGCGGAACTTGCGTATGTAGCGCACCTAATCTGTAGCAGAAGTAGGCTTCCAAAGATTTTTCGTTTTTGACCGCTAGTGACCCCTACGAGAGGTCAAAGGTCAAACTATGTACACCCCTGACGTAGCTTGGGTCGGTGGTTCTGCTGACCGATTTTGGTCAATATCGGCCCAACCGTTTGGCAGAAGAAGGCGAAAAAGCGATGGTATGGAGAAGGAGAAGAAAACTAGAGGCAAATGGTGCTCGAAGAGCACGAACCTAGCTGTGGGGATAAAATGACCTTGACCCCATGACGAGCACAAATTTTGTTAAGAGTCTGAAGAGCTGCTTCATATGCATGGGTCACGTGACCATTTACCTTTGCAATGACAGATATTTCGCTGAAGATTTTCACTTAATACCGGAAGTTTTACTGTAATGACCTGTTGACCCCCCATTGCTGAGCACACAACTTTGGTGAAGGGTCCTAAGCTGCTTCTTGCCTGGTCCATGACCATGCTACCTTGCTATAGCAAATAGAAATTTTTTGAAGATTTTTCACATTCAGACCGGAGTGTCCCCTTAATGACCCCTTAATGACCTTGCGAATCAAAATTCTGTGACACCCCATAGGGGCCGTTGGGTCAAGCGGTTCTTGCTGAACAAGTCGTGTGATTATAGCAATTGATTTGTGGCACAAGACGGAATTTAATTTTAGATAGAATTTGGAGAATGCCCCTTTAAATCTGCCCACATGACCTTGACCCCAATCTGCGTACACACCGTTGGGGTCTTGGGTCGTGGTTCTTCTGATAACATCTGTGACCATGGCACTTATTCTGTGGCAGAAGAAGGCTTTTATAGAGTTTTCCGTTTTTTTTATTTTTCAAAGAATCCCCTTTAATTGTCCACGGTGACTTTGACCCAAGTCTGTGTACACCCCATAGGGGCCTTGGGTCAAGTTGTTTCTTCTGACCAATCTTCGTGGCAATCGGATAAACCCGTTTGGTACTATTGCAATTTTGAATGTTCTTTCGGAAAGAAAGAAAAACTAGACATTCTACTGGTGCTTCAAAGAAGCACTTAACCTTAGTGTTCGGCGTTGGGCCACATGACCTTGTGACCCAAATCTGTGAACCCTCTCATATGGGCCTTGTGTCAGGGCGTATTCTGACCAAGTCTAGTTGGAGTTAACAAAGCAATTGATTTGTGGCGAAACAGCAAAACGTAGGGTGGGTGTAGAGCGACTTTACCTGTAATGACCTCTGGTTTGACCTTTGACCCCAATTTCTGTGTATACAACCAATATGGGTCTTGTTGTCAGTGGTTCTTTCTTACCAAGTCTAGGGATTATAGGAAGTGATTTGTGGCAGAAATAGAAAAGGAGGGTAATAGCGACTGACCTGTAATGTACCCTGCAATGACCGTTTGACCCAAATATGTGAACACTTGTCATTGACACTTGGGTCAAAGGTTATTCTGACGAAGTTTTGTTAAGATCAGCCCCACTGTGTAATACCAGTATCAATTTTGAAATATTGAGAGGGGTTAAAGAACAGCCCCTTTTTGACCCCTAAATGACCTTGGATTCAAAAACTGTTAACTACCCATATGGCCAGGCAACTGGCATATCACGGTGACCGAACGACATTCTATAGCACACTGTTGAGCTGTGGGAGAGAGGGAAAGGTTGTTAGCGCGACAATACCGCTATTGACCCTACGTGACCCCCTTGGTCAACTGTAAACACCCTATAGGAGGGTTGGGTCCGGGGTTCTTGTGAACGAATCTATTTGCAATTGGGAAGCAGTGAGTAGAGCATTTTTGAAAAGGTTGGAAAAGAAAGCAAGAAAGAAGAAGAAGAAGAAACAGACAGAACTCTAAACCTTAGGCGTGAACGTGAACGCCTAAGGTAACAGACTGTATACTGGTGCTCCAAGAAGCACTAACCTTAGGCGTTCGGCGTTGGTCCCACCATGACCTTTGACCCCAATCTGTGCACAATCTCATATTGGCCTTGGTGTCAGGGCGTTGTTCTGGCCAAGTCTAGTGATTACATCAATTGATTTGTGGCAGAAACAGCAAAAAGGAGGGGTTGGTTAACGACTTACCTGTAATATGACTCTGTGTGAACCTTGACCCCATAGTGTTACCCCTTATGTAGGGCCTTGTGTCATTGATTCTTCTGACCACGTCTAGTGATTATAGGATTTGATTTGTGGCAGAAACAGCAAAAAGGAGGGTAAAGCGACTGACCTTAATGACCCTACGTGAACTTTGACCAATATGTGAACACCTTGTATGAACTTGGGTCAAGGGTTATTCCGACGGAAGTTTTGGTTAAGATCAAGCCCACTGTGTAATACCATAGCATTTTGAAATACTGAGAAGGGGTTAGAGAGACTGCCCCTTATTTGGCCCCTAACTGACCTTGATTCAAAACTGTTACACACAAACACCCCCTAGGCCAGGCACCTGGCAATCACTGTGACCGAACGACATCGATAGCACATGCGAGCTGTGGGAGAAGAAGAAAAAGGGTGTTAGCGCGACATTGACCCGCTATTGACCCTATGTGACCCCTATGGTAAACTGTTAACCAGACCCTATATGAGGGTTGGGTCAGGGTTCTTGTGACCGAATCTAGTTGGAATTGGGAGAACATGAGAGAAAAGAAGCTTTTGAAAGAGTGGTTTGGAAAGAGAAGAAAGAATAAGAAACATCTTTATTGATAAAAAGGCTTAGTTTTGTATATAACGAAAGTAAAAATTGAGTGCAAGTACAGTTCCGTTGAAAACAAATTGTGAATTAGGTCAAGAAGCCAGTAAAAACAATTGTAGTTTTTTAATTAACTTGAAGTTGGAGCAAATGGTTGACTGAAACTTAAATTTTTCACATGTGAAAAGATGATCCTACCTTATGTTAAGATATTTATTGAGAGCACATACATATACAAGACTCATGATCTAAACCATTTGTGTTTATATCATGAGTTTGAAGCCCCACTGCAGTCATGTGTTTGTGTCCTGGCACCAAGATACTTGATCTCTATTGCCTCTATCAACCCAAGCAAAATCAGGGGAGATGTTATGGGGAATATTCATTCTAAGTGCTGATAGGATGGTGCGCTTGGCCAGCAGCCATCTAGATGAAGCTTGATTGTAATGGTTTCCTGAAGTAGTAGTGAGTAGTAATGATGGCGGCATAATAATGATAAGCAACAGCACTTGGAGGTTGTTTAAAGGATATTAAAGCGCTTACAAAAAAACGGAAAGGTGGAGCGGGTTAGCGCGTGGGTCTTCCGGAATTTGCACCATGTGGGTCCCAGGTTCTACCCTCGGTGGGGCCTGCGATTTCACATGCGTGTGGTTTACAGTCCATGCTCGGCCTCGCAGGTTTTCTCCAGGTACTCTGATTTCCTCATGCTTCTAAAATTGGTCTTTCGTCCCTAACATGTATGATGATATAATAGTGTGTAATGATGTAAAGTGCATTGAAATAGAAAGTATCTTCGACACTTAAATGACACATAGTGTCGGGCTGTGTCATTTCTAAAACGAATACCTCCTTCTCAAAAGCTCAAAGGCCCAGTCAAGACAGATTATTAAGAAAAGCTGATTATTTGATATGTCCTTGTGTATGTATTCTATATTACAGTTCAATACAATCGATGCTAATGAGGCTGAATCCTGGATGAGAGAAAAGATGCCCTTGGTGTAGCGATGAATATGGCAAAGACCCTACATCGGCTAAATCAATGCTGCAAAAAACATTGCATTGGAAGAGGAAATCCAAGCCAATCAGCGTGACATACGAAACTAACCAACAGGGCTAGGCAGATGATTGATGCTAATCTGGCCAATCAGGTAAGGCTTGTGGAACTATAGTGATAGCCGCCACAGGTACTACCGGCTGGAATTGATTGTTATCATAGGGTAATATAGGGTAATATGATTAAAATTACCCAATAAGAGACATGGTAGTAAAAGCTAAATGTGCTTAAGGATTATAAGGAAAGTTTCATTGATTATTACTCAAGGTTTACATCATGTAATACCATGTAATGAGCCATCAGAGAGTGTGTAATAAAGGTGGTATAGTGCCCAGTGGGTAAGGTGGATTCCCATGGACACACTATGGAAGGTGGTGGGGGATGTGTTACATTTAGACCCTCGTTTTCAAACAGATTTTCAATTCTCCAAACGTGGGCATTTCAATCTTGTTTCAGTTTCAGAGACACTAGTTTTCTTATAAGAATAATTGCATAAATTTTACTTTCCATAGATTCAAAATTGATGGAAATAAAATGTCCACAAACTTGTTTCTGACAAAAACAAGGACCAAATTAATGTTTTAAATCCAAAAATTACTTCTGTAGCATCCAGATTGCAAATATTTGAGTGTCTCTCCTGGGATGGATGTAGTGCTTCCCAACCTCACCTTCCTGACATACCCACAATCTTGGCATTTTCTGGCCACCATATCTAAAACAATTGTTAGTTCTGAAAAAACGCAACTACTTTTGAGAATTGAGTGTTTAATACAATAGATTCTCCACCCAGGCCCAGTTAAAGGCAGTAGAAGAACATATCTCACCCAACAAAGATGATGACTATGTCACCCCGGGCTAGTGGTTATGTGCCGTATGAAGTGAAGAGGAGATATGGTAGAAAAGGAAGAAATCAAGGAGAGATAGTTGAGAAGAGATACCAACCTACAGTAAGGCTGTTTATGCCTATTCTGGGCATGGCATGAAGGTTGCTAAAGGAGAGGTAAGGCCAATGTTTTTCTTCTTTGTAAACTGTGAGGAAAATACTGAAAAGTTTGTCTCAAACTTAGGCCTGGACTTAGCTTCCAAACACAGCTGTTTGAAAGTCCTCTTTATTATGACAAAACCAAAAAATACAAAACTATTATTGCAACCCATTTTTGACAACTAATTTGGATTAGTTATTCTAGCACTATACCCCTGTGCAAAATATGAACAAATTTCATGAGTGGCAAAAAAGATTTTACTTAAATATCAGTTTTACACAGATTTGGTTGGAGATTGGCATATAGAGGTGCACTATACATTCAATACTGATCATGATCTTTGTAGCCTATAGGCAAGATTCCTGCAATGGATTTTACTGATTTTTACAGAGCTCTTACTATATCCCGTATACTGGTTGTCACAATTGTGTCGCTGTGCACCATGAAATCAGACTATTAGAATGCATTTTCGTGATTAAAAAGGAAGATACAACCACCAAAGGAGAAGCCCCTCCAGAAGACAGGGGATATGTGGGCCATTCAGCTGTTTTCATAATAGGATAATCCTGCACAGCCCTTCCATAAGATTAATGGACCGGAGCCCGGAATCTAGAAAAAGCGTCCCCTGGTCCCTATTTTTTTGGGAACCGGGAGCCGTTTTGTTAGGACCGGGAGTTATTTTAACAAATTATTTACTCAAGTACATGGGAACGTCTCAAACATAAAGTCCCGAATCGATAGATAATTAGGCGGCATCATTACAGTTCCAAGCCCCAAGAGAATAGATTTCAATGCTTAAAATATCACTCTAAATCCCGCTAAAAACGAAAAAATTACATTACATGAGTACGTGTTACGAAAGTTCCAAGGATGTGCAAAATTTTGAAGCTGGATGGAAATGACCGACCAAGCTTACCAGTTACTTCCGGGTTTGAAAAGGCTTTTCTAGATATGAGTCACACACACAGTATTTTAATTAAAAATTTGTTTTGGAAGATGAAAAACTCCGTACGTGTTATTTATTTTGTCTTTTTCTTTCCCATTTTTTGATTTTTGATGCTCCCTATGATCGGTCATTTATAGTGCGCTTATAAGCAATATGGCGCATCAGTGTTTAATTTTGTTTACATTTACTGTAGACATGGTAGATGTCGTAAGGATCCTGTGCTACGCCTTGCTATCGGGCCAAAGGTTTTTTAATGTCGCTTTTAAATCACAGCGGTAATGTGCACTGAAATAACCATTTCTGTTGTTTATTGTATTTCAAACCAATTTTGGATCCTTTTTCAAACGAAAGTATTCAATAACTTTTAATCAGGAATTTGAGTACACACAAAGACCGGGTGCAATTTTGCTTTCAAAATCGTCGCCCGTGTGCCAATTTTTTCTGTCTTACCGAGCGACAAAACTTGGGAACCACTGGGTAAAAAACATCGCCCGGCGCCCGGCTAAGACGGCTTTATCCTGCAGTGGCACACACAACGTTATACTATGCATCAAAAAGATAAAAGGTATATATTGGGGTATCATTGAAATTTACAGTTCCATCAATCAGTGTTAATGAGCTATTTATCTACCAAATGTATAACGGAAATTAAAGCCTATCCAGTTTTTTAACTAAATCAAAAATAACAAGAGCGTCACCCGCCCGGGTGGATTTGTGCCACACCCTGGCGGTTTGGGGTGCGGTTTTGTGACCGGGTGGTATTTGAGCCCATTTTGGATGAACACCTGAAAGGGATACTAATTGGTTAACTGATCAATGGCCCTTTAAAAATAAATTAAGAATGATATCCCCCCTTTTTATTTTTGTAATGATGGAATTGTCTGAGATTTGGTAAAGGAATATGCCTTTAAAACATGTGGTAAAATTGATAGCTGGCTTATTTATGCATAGGCCTATTTCATTCACCGCTGATGTATTTTTCTTCGTATTTGATGAATGAATATGCCTAGGCTTTAACACTGCCCTGGCCCATATGGAAGCTATGATTAAAACGTGTGGTAAAATTGATAGCTGATTGTAATGCTATAGTCCAGAAGGCGTACATCGGAATATCCAGGCATTTGCAAAATATGCTTGCACCAATGTGTGTAAAAACAACTCATTCGCACGCGCTGAAAGCATAGTGTCTCTCGATGTGCAGTGATCGGACTTTTTGGATTTTGCCGGCACTTTGGTTTTCACCTTCACCGCGATACGGGGAGTCCCTGGGCTTCCCTGTTGATTTTCACCGCGGTGAAGTCCTGGTGTGGACGTAGGTCCCTCTCCCGGCCATTTACAACAAATACATTACATACATTACCTACAACACGCCGCAATTGGTATTTTTTCGTATTTTTTAAAATTCTTTTTTCCTTCTTGGAATTCCTGGTCCCTCATCATGAACGTGACGATTTCTGTGTAGAGGATCTCCCCTCGAAGTATATGAGTTGAAAACTACAATACTAGTAGTTGAATTTTCCCCGCTGCCTAACTGAGAATTGTACAAAGTCAATTCCCATTAGAAACAGGTACGCCATGTGTCGAGTCAGGAATTAATTTGACCAATGTCTCCTCTTCTCCTCCTGCGTTGAATTTTGCCATAGCGATAAATGGTGGTGATTAGTTGCTGAATCTCTGTACATTGGGGTAATTATAAATGCTGCTTCGTAAGTGTCCCGGTAAGTTCAAGAAATCAAAATTTGGATGTTTTACATGCGATTACCAGCACAGTCAAATTCAAAATGTATCTTCCACTCAACTGTCTGATTAGTGCTTTTTAACAGAAATAATACAGCATGCCCAGATTTAAACGATTCGGTGTAAAGAACGCCCCCCGTCCTCTCTCAGTTTTTCAAGAGTTCACTGACTCTATGTAGCTTGTAAGGCTTTCATGCAAGTGCTGACATGAAGCTCTAGTCAATTTGACTCTTTTTGAAATTTAAACAAAAGCTTCTGAAATTCCTGCTGAATAACATATTTTGGCACTTAAATCCCCCCCCTCCTACCCTTGAAATCAAAACCTTGGTCATGAAAGAGAAACACTGAATTTCATGAAAATGTAATATGTAAGGTTCCCTAAAAATAATTGCAATGATGGTATGGGATACCAGAATGGCAGAAGCTTTGTCTGGGGATACTCATGTTGAATAACTTTTAAACTGCAAGTACCAAAACAAAATAACCGGTCTTATTTGTTCTATTAATTATATACAGCAAAAAAAATGTTTTAGTACAAGGTTTACTATCTGCAAGAAATAGTACAGAAACATCAAGATCCCTCAAATGAAAGTTCGGTTTCAGCTTCGGTCATCATAGGATCCATTTGCAATGATGGCTTGCAGTTGTGACTGCAAATAAAGAAAATATCGCAACTCGCCCTGCCTTTCGTACTCTTTGCATTGTTATTGTCCGCGAACTCTAAACCTCCACATTAACCGAGACGGTTATTGACCAAATTAGATTGCGGAAATAAAAGGGGTGTCAGGTCGATTCGGTCCCAAAAAGTTCGGTCCCAGTCCCGTTCGGTCCCATGCCAATTCGGTCTCAGTCAATTCGGTCTCACGACGGTCAATCGGGGTTCACCACCGACGTCAATCGGTCCCAAGAAAAAAAAAAGAAAAAGAAAAAAATGCCAATTCGGTCCCAATGGAAAATAATTCAATATAAATATACCATATAAAATCATATTATGATTACCCTGCCTAACAGTATGTGTTCCAAAATGCAAGTTTAACATGTTTATTACGTCTACTGTGAAATCCGACAGGGTTTAGATTTTGTAGATTTGAGATATCACTCATTTAAGGGCCATTTTCGTGATCCACACCCCGTCCCCCGACTTACCTTAAAAAGGTTGAGATTTTTATATCAGTTGAACCGTTAGCCTTTAGTAATCCATGTGACAAGTGTGAAAATATAAAATAAAGAAACAACTAAAATTAAAAAATTAGCAATTTTGTATTTTCTGTCCGTAACGGACAGTGGACTATGGGACCATTGGAAACAAGCAATTGCTCATAAAGCAAAACCGCAAGATCGGGATCGACTCAAATTTTGTAAATAAGATTTTCTCAAGGATATCTAGGGATCAATGATAAAACAGAAGGTGCTGAAATCACAAAATGCACCTTTAATTATTTTTAATGTTCATCATTTAGCAGTTGGTAAGAGCATTTACTTATTTTCCCCATTCGGCAGTTAGTTGCTATAGGCCTACTCGTATATCCAAACATGTACAACATTGAGCAGTTTCGATGTGTGTAAAACCAATGACATAATCTTTAGATTTATTAAACACTCCAATGGCATAGTAATTGATATACAATATGGTGCAAGAGGCTTGGCTTAGTACATTATATCGATAGCACATCTGGTTCCTAGACTTATCTGCTAATATCGATATTGATTTGTGATTTAGATATTAGATATTTCCTTGGTTTACGAGACTTTCAAACTGGGTATTTTCTGAGACTCTTAAACTCGACATTTCCTCGATTTGCGCGACTCCTAAACTGGGTTTAACCCATAGAACTATATTGGTTTAACCTCAGTTTGCTTGAGGGAAGGATTATTCACTCAACTTTCGTCAAGTCTTATGACGAAAGCACTGTTGATCCCCTGAAGAAATACTAATATAAATGCCGAAATAAAAAATAAATAAAAAACTTCATTCGACAACAACAAGAAGTAGGTTACAAGCACATTATATTGTTTAACACGCGTTTCCCCATTGGGACCGAATTGTCGTGGGACGGAATTGCCGTGGGACCGAATTGCCATGGACCGCATTGCCCGTGAGACCGAACCTGAACTGGGACTCGAAAAATTGGACGGAGTACCGAATTGGCATGGGACCGAACTGACTGGGACCGAACTGGTTTTGGGAACGAATCGACCGGCATTCAATAAAAGAATGGTTTTGGCCTACCTTTGTCTACAATGGACAGAAAAACAGTGGCTGCTGCACATATCACGTCAATTTGTCATTATTTGTTGAGTTTTTACGTAGAACAGTAACATAGCCTTCCTCTGTATGACTTCTAGCTCTGTTTATCAAGAACTAGTGAGTAAAATTTGGTGTTTTCTCTGACCTAATATAATAATCGCCATGTTGGTGTTGAAATAATTCAAATATTGCCCTTTCCACCATTTTTAATTTTTTCATAGTGGGATATATCGAGATAAAGCGTGTGTATCAGACATACGTGTTACGAAGTTTCATGAAAAAAATATGGCACATTAGCCGAAACAAGAATTATTTGTGCGGCCATGTTAAAATTCATATCCTTACGTGTGTGCTGCAAAGCCGGCTGCGTTTATAAGACACGGCCAGCATGTGACACTGTGTACAAATGCCATAGACGATTCGCATGCGTAGTACTACGCCACCATTTTTTCCATAAGTCCACCTAATTATTATTTAGTATGAACTGGCCGGGAATGGTAGCGGTATAGCGCCCACTACGACTGCTATCTGTATCGCATATTTCCTGCAGCATCTCCACTTCGTTGATCAGTGTCCTATTATTTGAATCCCTGACAACCGCTCTTTCCATTGATTTATGTTACTACAACACACCCTCTTATGCTAACCGCTGGAAATTGATGAGGTATAGGCGCTCTATGGGGAGTATCGGTTATATCTGATCTACTGGAAGAACATGCCATATTTGGTAAAGAACACACATTATGGATTATGAAGCATTTTGGCGAATTTATACTCTGTAAAGCAATTATTGAACATGTTTTTTCTTAAAGAAATCACTATTGGGTTTCCAGTGAAGTGTTGGCCTGATTAGCATAACAAGGCGGTCAATCTTAAACTAGCGAAATGTGTCTACCAACCACGGGAAATTTGTCTCCAGCACCTCGACTCGATTGTAGGGATTCGTTTGGAAATCCAAAAAAAATAAGAATTGTCACATTTTTGTAACAAATACAGGTATCCTAACATACCCCACCCCCAGCCTGCAAGTAATAATCTATACCGAATCCCGACGAGGAAGTCCTCGAAGGACCCTCTACGTCGCCGCCATTGCTGGGGGTATCCAGGCTACCAAACACAGTACACACAACCCGCATATTGCCTTTTCCGTGCTTAACGAACGAAAGAATTTACAATCTACCTTTTTCGCTATTTTAATAAAAAACAATTTTCCCATTCACAACACACCGGTTATTTCCATGGATTTATGGAGATGATGTTCAGGGACGGGCCTAAACTGGAATTCAGGCTAAGTGTCTTATTTTTGTTGTAAAAATGAAGGTTTTTCCCTCGCCCACTTTTGCCGTGACTGGAAATGAACGCCTGTTGTCAAATACGTGTTAAATTGGTATAACAGCCGTCGTGAAAAAAAAAAAATTTCGTAAATTCAAACATCCAGACAAAAATAAAGTAACAACAGAAGTGATATATTCTGTGTCGTGGAAAATTGGACTAGTTCCCAGCCCGATCATTTTGCTGAAAAACGGGACATCTTCCGATGCGGGTTATTGATGTTTTAGAAAGGACGCTTCTGTGCCCATGTGATCGATTCGGAGATCTGAACAAAATTAGTCTCGGTTTACCTGGACTATGCTACGCCTAGACTATCAGTACACTTGAAAATGACGCGACGAGTTACAATGGGGTATTTAGACTGAAATGTATACGATGTTTGTTTTTTTACTGTACATGTATGTGTACATGTACGTGACATGTGGAAACTAAATTTAACTATGTTTTAAAAATGGACCTTTTGTGAAAACAACAATCTTATTTAAAGCAAACTAAATGAAAACATATATCCTAAAAAAAAAAAGAGCTAGGGCAGATTCAGTGTTTTTTCCATTTGGGAACCGCTGCATCTTGTAACGGCCGCAGACATTCACATTCTTTCTTCATGTGTCATGGCGAGTGAATTTCACACCGTGGCAGTTCGTTTCCATTTTTGTAACTGTTTATCGCTATTTTTGCAGCCAATAAATTTACATTTTTTTCCTGAGCCGCCCATGATGATATACAAATGGATAACAGTGAAATAGTGTTGATTTTTTGCCGTCATACTGATCAAAATTATCGCTTCTTTGTGGTAACAACGTACAATGTAAACGCGGTTTATAAAGATAAATGCCAAAGATGCCCCCCAGTCATCATGGCGGATGGTGAGTTCGGCGCCGCCCACTGCGTAGGGGCGATAATAGCATAATAGTCGCCGTCGGATTCGTGTATAATCACCTGATAGGACAAATCGGATATTTTAGATCGGATGTATGTACGGACGCTTACTGGTAACACGTAATTGTGAATTGGGATTCTATCTTTGAACACTGCTGTTTCTTCCTTTTCGCATTAGTTTTTCAATGGTAAATATTCCCTTAAGGTTTGCCTAAGATTTATCCTTCCCTTAAAGCTATTTCCTGCAAATTTCAAATATTTTTTTATCTTTTGGGTGAATCTTGATAGTGTCTTTACACTTTTCCAAGTTATTACTTTGTTATGGCTCAACATTTTTTGCTTGGCTAGCATGCAAAACAGAAGAAGATCAAATCATCTAACGCCAATACTTGATTTGATAAACTTTCCGTATCATTTCTTGTACATTGATGATACCTGATAGAGAAAACAATGCAGACTGTGGATGTGCGGCACCGCCAAGGGCACGGAAAGGCTTTGTCCCTGCCAACTACACGTGAAAGATACCACAGACCCCAATGTGGTCACGAAGAAGGTTCAAGAAAGTGAAGGTACCTCAGAATCACATGACCAAGACGATGACAAGAAAGGAGGAGATTAGAAAGAAGAGGAAGCGGAATACCCCATATGTCAAGAACGCCTAGTTTTTAAGTTTTGTTCGTCAAGTTCAATCAATTATCTGTACAACAAAGATGATTTTTGAAATTGTCAACTACTTATCCCTCTAGGTTAGACGAGATGAAATTTGATTTAGAGAATAAAGATATGATTTTTTTAATCGGTCCCCTATCTAACGTCCGATTGAACCCAAGGTATAGACCGTTATTTTCATTGGAAGAACAGCCTCAGCCGATTCTTCACGCAAAAATATGGTCTAACCGGTTCCATTCGTACGTAGATAGAGGCCGATTCAAAAAATATATCTTATTCTCATTCTTTAACTCGGCACGATAATCCCTGATCCTTGAAATAAAATCTGTTTTTAAAATGTGTAAATATTCAACAAAATATTGATCCCTCGTCACCCCTGCTTCTCATCCCCAGAGTCATAATCGTTCAATCCACTACATTCTTGCCGCGGATTGATATACCGTCATACTAATCGGGTACCTTCTCATTCAAACCCGCAATGGATTTTTTATTTTGAAAATATTGAAGCATTTCAGATAAATTTTACAGACTTTTTTGTAATTATTCGTAGAGACGGCACCAAAATGATAGATCCTTTTCTTTCTCACTCGTGTTCGTAGTCTGAGCTATGTAGAGGCGGCGCATGGATACCCATTGCCATTGCTAACATGCAAAACACAGCGACACACTGGAATATGGCGAACATAGTCAGGCATACCACATGGCAGGTCTGTGGCGAAAGCAATGGAAATGGTCCGCGAAAGTTGAGATAGCATGAACTTGTTTTCACAATGGACTCTTGTCTTGGGCAAGGATAGGGTTTTCGAAAGCGTGTGAAGCTTCGACTACGTGGACTCATGAGATCTCGTTTACTCTTTAATGTGAATTGAAGTCATTTTGTAGTGAAACGGATTTGTATTTTAACACGTAGTTCAATGCATCTTTCGCCAACAGTTTACCATGGTGGTTTAGCCCCTATTTTGCAGTATTTCATGAATCATTTCGGAGGAGAATTCGTCATGGTAGTTTCCAGGGTATTTTTAGTCTAGACCGAAGTGCGTGTCACGAACTCTCGCCTGTTGCCAAACGTAAGCTTCATTTCTGACTTGAATTTTGGGATGTTCATCACATGCATGGCATTATGATGGATGAATCATTCTGATGATACGCGGATCAGATTCATCCATGTTCAACCACTGAAATTAACCCTGAATCCCAAGAGAGTGGCAATTTCGACTGGTCACTGCAGTATGGTGTAATTTTACTTTTAAAAAAGACTGAAATATGTTAGGGCCCTGACTAGTTTTTCATCATCAGTGTGTTTATTTTCACAATTTGTAATGACTATCCCGACCATTATCTGGACACTGACAGTTTCGTCTGACAAAAAAAAAAGTAAAGTCCGGCATATTCTGCTTGGTGACTGCCCAGCAACCGTTGCGTGTATTACTTGGATTTAAGCCGGAAAAGCAAGAATTGAACCCCATGCACAGCCAATGAAATTGCTTACATTTTCACAGCTGTTTAAGAATAACCTTTCTCATAAGCTGGCCTATGCAAACAAAAGTGTTAAAAAAGTAAAACCTTGTTTTGTGCCTTGCCCGAAGTCGAACGGAACAACCTCCGTATTATAGCATGGCGCCCTTACCAATTAGCTAACAAGCCAGGGTTGTAAAAAGTGATAGATAAATCTGAGAGGTTCAATTGCTTTCCTAGGTGGAAACATCAGAAAAGTATACATATTAAGGAAATGGTTGGGAAACCTGATGAAAAATGGCTTTTGTCCTTGATAAATCTTCAGTGCTAAACATAGAAAACTTAATGATAACATATTTTGGTCGAACCTTTGAAAATCTTGCAAGTTGACATAAATATTTTTACTATTTAGTGACAGTGAGAAGGGAAAAGACTCTTCATTTTGACCGAGAGAATGTTGAGCTGCGACAGCAGGGCATAGACGGCAACATAATACGTCTGAAAAAGCTTGCATTGGCACGGAAACGTTATCTGAACGATGCAATCAAACTCTTTACCTTCTACCGGGAGTGTGATGAGTTTGAAGTGTTGGATGAAAGCAAGGTAAGAAATGCTTTGCAATAACTTAGTAGTTGCTAGGAAACCAGTTGTACCATTATGGTTTTCTTATTACTGATGAAGCATAGGCAGTAGCTTGCAACTGGTAAATAGTTTTGGGTTTAAAAAAACCTAGACCCTGATTTTTGCAATCATGTGTTAAAATATTGTCATTATCTGATTTAAAATTTTTCACATTCCAGTGTCATAGCCAGGTGGTTTTTTTGTTTGCAGATGTTAAAAATGGGGCAGGTGATAGCCGTGCTACTCTGAGTGGCGGTTGTAAATCTTAAATTTACTACACGTTTTGGCACATATGGACAAAACTATGAGTTATTTGCCAATTTATGTAGTAATTTTTCATTTCACTGAAGTAAAGTGGCCGGTCGGCACCTCCCAAATGACCTTCTGTGCCGGTCTTGGATATCCCCTGAAATGGGGGTTGATATCTTATTGGATTATTGCATCAACTAGATTGTAAATACAGTACTCCAATACAGTAATATAGGACAGTGCTTGTCAGGATATGTGGCTTATCACTTTCCTTGGGAACCTCGACTAGAAATAGCTCAGATTCGCTTCAGTTGTTTCTTGTTTTAACACAGTGGAAGCTGAACCATGCTAACAGCCTAGGGAGACATAATTCTGACTGGCAAGCCCTTGGTTTATAGAAAAATGTCTCAATCTCGGCTGTTTTCAATGAAACTGTTACCCATTTATTATCTGGTCTGCCCACAAAATTGTGCAGGCCTGCATGTCACCACAGGCCAATCTTTCTGCTCAAATCCATTGGTGTGAGAGGTCAGGTTGCTAATCCTTGGAAATTGCCTAGTGCAAGTCCAGGAAGTGTGTTAATTGATTAGTGAAGTGGGCCTTGAGGTTTGTTAAGTGTTGTAGAGAATGCACTGTATATCACATGCATTGTAATGACGGATATTCAATTTTTCTTGAATTTCTAAAGTATATTCAATTTCCCCTGAATATCATTGAACAGTGGTTAGCACCACTCACATGCAAGGCTAATGTATACCCCACAATGTGAAGCTTATTTTGAAGAATTTGCCGGACATAAGTATTTTTTAATGAATGAATATAATTTCTTTGCAAGAAGGCTGTTTCTTTCGTACAATATAAGGGCGAGGATTTAAAACTCAACTGTCGACTGTGTGAAGCTAGCATGATTGTTTAGGACAATAGAAACCATTTCCAACCCGGTAAGAACCAGGCGAACTGGCGAGCAACTGGCAGATCATTTTTGACACCGTCCCTATAAGTGCATGATTTTCCATGAAGCATTGAATGTCAACATGGTCGGAAGTATTTCTCGCATGCAACTAAGTACCGACTTTAAACGCGTATGTGTATGTTGGCGCTTTCAATCAATACTCGCGATTTAATGATGTGGCCACTGAATATCGCATTGCTGTCACTGACTCGAGGAAGATAAATATACTTAATTAAGTTTTTCCAATAACCAAAAAACGAGTAAATGAGTGGCACATTAGATGTTATGTCTCTGTTAACATTGTTTTCTTTCTGTCAATCACTAGCTTGAATGTCAATTTGGTCAAAGAATCAAGGTATAGAGCTAGTGTTTAGGGCATTCTTACCTGTTTGACAACGCTCTTGCCGCCTTTCTTGAATGTCGTGTACATACACACAGTCAAGTCTTTGGAGAGTACCTCCAAAGTACCTATGAAGTAACCATGAAGTACCTCCTCACTGGTGTTTCACATTGGAGCACAAAGTTGGGGGTATTCATCCACTAGCACACCCACAAATATCTAACAAATGCACTCAATAGAAAGGTACTTGTGAATGAGCTTCAACATGATATTTATCCATTATTTTAACATTTTGGTTGCTAATGTTATGTTTTTATACCAAAAAGAACATTTGGATTTTTGATGATGCTCAACTCAAATGTCACTATTAGTGAGCTTGAAAAATAACAAGAAAGTTGTACACAACAGTGGAACTCTGTAATGGCCCGCTGATGGTCTAAAGTGTATTTTACTCGGGCATCTGTTAGAGAGTACCTAAACTCCTGAGGTTTCTACTACTGTGGCAGCTCTATGTGGTACCTGTCAGTTACCCAGCAGGCAACTTTAGAGTACTCTATGTCATAGGTACTGCTAAAAAGTGATTGCATAGTCCTGCAATTCAATTTTGAATCAAACAAAGGGGTACCCTTGGAGTGGAGCTAATAGTAGCTGAAGTTGTGGGTTACACTGTGAATAAGGATCTTGGTTGTGTATAGTATGTAATTGGCTATTTTTCTACTCTTCTTTGCGATTGCATTCCATTTCTCCTATTTGGGTTTGTTTTATTTTGTGGTCTGGTTTTTGGGACTGTTCCTTTTGCCGTTAATAAAGCACCGATGAACATGGGTATGGTTGTTCCATTTGGTTACAAGCCTGCCATTGCAGAAGGCTTAATTGGAGTCTTCCACAGAGGGAGTATATCTTTCATATGTACTCAGTGTGCTATTCCACTTTAAATTCATACTCCCTGTGGAAGACCTTACCTAAATCATCTGCAGAGGTGATGCCCATTTCAAATGGAGAGGGCCATTTAATAATGCACTCATATGATTAAAAGGAGTACATTTGCTTTAATTATTTTTTTTAGGAGGTCACTTGTTAGATATGTGTGATACTCACCCTCTCCTTGTCTCCTTGTTCTCAGGGAAAGCAAGTCTTTTCACAGATATTTTCTGGGTTGTTTTTTTTTCTTTTTCCATACAGTGAAGGCATTTTGGTCAACCAAATGTGATACCATACTCTGGTTGCTGTTGTTTTATGCAGAGTTTTATGTTAATACCCGACATACTCATTGTAGTTGAAAGAATTTGAAGAGTTAAAATTTTGTTAAAAATGTTTTGCACAAGCACTTATATAGGCATAAGTCTAGGCAGTGGGTGCAAAATACAGCTATACTCCATTTCCCTACCTCCTTGCAGTGACGTCCAGCACAATATTTTGATGGTCGCACCCGTAAACTGCGAGCGTTGGCTTAAACGGCGGCGTTTTACACATGCACACAAAGACAGCATATCTAGGCAGGTGCATAAAAGCTGTGTCAAGGTTACGACATCACTGCACGGAGGTAGAGAAATGGATTATAGGATAAAAGCATTAGACTTGGCACCAATATTCATCAACTAAACACATACTGATTTTCAAGGTAAAAGCCATTGAATACAGCTTGTTCCTTAGCAATGGTTGCTAGGTAACACATTTATACAAAGCTAAATAAAGAACTCGGCAGTGACACTAGAGGGACCAGATTGAATGAGCTTGGCAACAATTATTCATCAACATAACCCATACTGATTATTTCAAGGATGGAGCCATTGTATACAGCTTGTTCCTTAGCAATGGTTGCTAGGTAACACATTTATACAAAGCTAGTAAAGAGCTCTGCAGTGAATGAGAGGACCAGATTTGATTACATGCAGATTGATAAATCAAGTGATTTTTTCCTCTTTCTTCTCTCTTATTCCATGATGCAGTGATATTCTAAAAATGAACAGCGCAGTGTTAGCGGGAGTGTTATATTGACATTAAACAAATGCCGTGTTGGCAGATGTGCGAGTGCAGAATAAGCATAAACATTGTTAAAATAGACTTGGTAGAAAAAACAACAACAGGTAATTCATTTATAAAACAATCATCACAACACATAGGAATAATGTTTAAATAAAGTAAGTGAGAACAAAGGAAAACTAAAGAACATGTGTTTTTCTCTGAACTTTCACAGGCTCGAGCTGCTTCCGCTTGGTAAAACCACAAAATAAGCAAATCAGCTTGCAATTTATTAACAAAATCCTGTAAAACAAGATAACAAGATAAAAATAACAGCTGGGTTTATTATCAGTATTAATGGTAACTTTCCGATTAACTACATGCCGGACGACATTCTTGGATGTTATGGATCATTAATATTCAAGGGTCGCCGTTTGGTTGTTGGGGAGAGGAGAAAGTTATGCAAAGTGCCTTGCCCAAGGTGATGCTGAGTTCGGGCTGTGAAGGGGTTTGAACCTGGCTGCTATCATGTTGATCACTCTAAGGCTGTGCCACCATATGTTCAAGGATTTCGAGTAGTTGGGCAAGCTTTCCTAATCCCATTGTCCCAAAAGGCACAGTTCAAGCACCAAAGACATTATTTGGAAGTTTAAATTTTGATTCAAACAAAAAAGATTGTTACCGGTACTCTTCGGTAATTTTGGTCAAGGTCAAGTATCTCAACTGAAAATTACAGTTTACACAATATTTGTGTTGCAATCAAAAGTTTAAATCTTTAAAAATTATGTTGTCATCAACACAGATGAACTTTAGACATTAGTATACCAGAATAATATGACAGAGTTGGGGTTCCCTACCGTAATCAATTTGTACCTAATTCCTGATACCACAATGCAAAGAAGATGTTACGAATAGAATGTGCATCCGTGCCTCCTCCTGGTTAGTGCGCTCTTAAACTATGCGAAGGTTTGTGGCACAAAATTACAATGACAGAGAAGTACAAATAACTTCTGGGTTGGGAACCCAAATCCATGTATTGACTCATCGATTCATTGCAGGGTGTGATATGTGGTGAGTTAGAATACAGTGGGTCAATTATGAAGTACATTGATGAGGCTCAGTATTGCTATCAATACATTGAAAGGTTTGGTGGAGCACCTGTAGGGGCCTCACAGATAGAATCTGTGTTAGTGGGATCAACCCTCTAACAAAAGAGACACACGTCATTGACTAGCTTTTAAGGCGTATACATGGGAGCCTTGTTGACATGTTTTTAAAATTCCACTTTTCATCATCTTACCATTACAAAATTGTCCGCTGATATTACAAAATCACACTTACCAGACGTTTTTGAAACAGATGGGAGGTGAATTAAAAGGGAAGACGCGACTAATGTTGAAAAAACCCTAAATTCTCATGTTCAGTGAGTACCCAGCAATTCTGCTTGTTGACAAATAAAAACGGCATGATGACATGAGTCGATAGATCGTTGCCCCTCTCGTGAAGCCGAAACACCAATAGTCAAAATTTTATACGCCTTCCCAAGTGTAACTCTTATCTCATATTTTAAATTAAAAACAACTAAAGATTGCTCTCTTATGAATGAGTTATTTTAATATTCATAATAAGACTGTTCGTGGGGCTTAATTATCTCTATACGCGATTAAATGAAGAAATACTTTGTAGCGGAGTAAGAAATGTAATGCTCGTTGTGTACACAGTCGCAAGCCCTACAGGGGAAATGTTCGCGATGTTTTTTTTATCAAGTTTTTTAGTTATCCTCAGAACCACTATAAAGCAATTTCAAAAACCCATGAAGATTTTTCATTCATGTGGTTTAGATTCTTCTGTTAAAACTAAATTAAACCAATAACATTAAATGTTCACAACCTTAAAAATCGCAAAAAAAATAATTTCGCAAAAATAGCTTGGCAGCAAGTTTACAAGCAAGGTCAATGCATGCCATCCCACACCAGACCGATTTGTTTGTGGTGGTTGGTTGCGTGCGTCACTTTTGCGCTCTCGATTTTCACCCTTTTTTGAATTGGATAGTTTGAAAAATTACAAAATACCAGTTCATACACCATGTATCCGGTAATATGTAAAGAATGCGAAAAAGCAGACAGTTTTGGTGGGGGGGGGTATAAGGCTGGTTTTTTTAACTCATTTATGCAAGAAAGCATTTTCCATTGCTGACGATCAAACATGGGGTGAAGTCGAATTATATGGACTGTTTGTGTTGGTAGAGGTTTGCCAACTGGCAAAGCCTATAAACCACACATCGATGTGTGTATTAGGGGCCCATAGTGTCACCCCAGTATGAAACCCCTACACTCAGTCAAGCTCCCCCCAGTCAGTATGAACATATTGTACACATTGGTTTTTGTGAGGGTCTCTATTGACGCTGTATTTATTGACCTTCCCGTCCTTTTCTCTGGAATGCTTGGCATTGTACTATTGTGTCCTACTTTTTGTTCAGTTGGGTCCTAACATGCTTTTACATTTTATTTGCTACCTCTGGCAAAACCCCTTGTACACTAATCCTGTATACAATCCTGCCGGAAAATACAAAGCTACCTTTCTTTGAATTTGTTTTTTTGGAGGGATGTTTTTGCCATGAAACTAAAGCTTTTTTTCCAGTTTGGCTTCTTTTCTCTCAATAGGAAAGATCATGAAGAAAAGAGAGACCCATCTGAAAGAGTGGAAGCCACTCGAGGAATTTGAAAATCTCTGACGGACCTGGCCGTCCCCCAATCAGAGCAGAGAGTAGAGCGCATAACCAAAATGGGCTGATGATTTTGTGAAATGACATAGCAAACAATCTGTCTGTGAGGCGAGACAAGGAACTCAATCAGATGTGGGAACAACTTAGAGATGAAGGAGGAAAAGGAGAAGATGCTGAAGAATCATCAAGGTTGTATTTTATAGTATGCTAAAGAGTGACTGTGTTGGCTATTTGATTGATCAACACATTAGGAATCATAGTTTACTCTTCAGAATATTGTTATGTCGCTCAAATTAGCATGATGAGGCGCTGAAAGTATTACGATACCAGTGCAGAGTTAATGGGTACACACCACTACTCACATATACCCGCAGTATGGTGGGTTTGTATGGTCAATGAAAAGTGCCCGTAGGAGTTTGGTGGCTAGGTTGATTTTCCCGGCGGGGTTTTCCTTCAAGAGGGACAGACCAGAATCGGACGGGGTGCAAATTTCGGGACGGATGCCGCCCTTTTCCCAAGGGGGAAATGTTACTACATGGAAAATTTAAAATCGAGCAACATGGTTTTCATGTACAGTAACATTTTCGGCTCCTATCTAAGGATTCTAAGAATTATATTTTTCCTAGGTTTCCGGACCTTTATTAAAGCGCTAAAATAAAGCCCACATAATGGTTCAAGGTCATCCTGGGGTAAAAAAATTTTACCCATGCTCAGATTTTGTTGCAACTGGGATAAGTTGTTTGGTAGTGGCTCACACATAATCCAAAATTGTATATATTTTACAGTGTGTGAATTTGGTTGCTAAGTAACGTTACCAAATGTCGCCAGGGTCTACATGGTCTATGGGGTCAAATCTTTCCCTGGAATCCGCAATTGTGGAAGTAAAAGATCAATGAGAATGCATTTCCGGTTTCATCAGTCTGACAACAAGGCATCATTTGACACCACTTCAACAACATCGATCATTTACCCCAGGGTGACCTTAAACCAATATGGGGGCTATACGGCGTTAACTAAAGGTTGGAACTTGGGCAATAATCTTCTTTTTCTAATCCTTATGAGAAGACGAACGCGTTAGTGTACATTAACACACAATTTACTCGAGTTAAATTGTCCCTGTACTACATTTTCCCCGTGCGAGGGGGACATCAGTCCGAACATGTGCACCCCCGCACATTTTTCTGACAGTTTGGAGGGTCCTGAAACCCAAACAGCAACAAAACAATTTTTAGCATAAAAGCCTACGGAATACACACCAACCCCCACACTAGATCAGGGAAAATGGGCAACTTTGAGCATGGGTCTACTTTACTTAAACTCTCACAGAGGAAAGACAAACAACACACCCCAAAGAGCAACTAAAATCACCAATTAACAAATTTTGAACTATGATGACCAAAAATTTTTTAGTTACGAACCACGAAACTCGCCCGAAGGTCAGAACGGCAACCCAAGATTCTCTAGTAGTCGCCAAAGCTGTAATTGCAAATCGCTGTGAAATTGATACCGCGGATTACATTGCTCAATTCACCTGTCCAAATGCCCTTTGAACACAATGCAGTCTACCATGTCAATCATGAAATTTCAATCAATCACTGTCGTAAGGTCCAGGGCCCGTCGCTAGAGCCTCGTCCCCAGAGCATGGGCGTACCCAATGAAGAAAGGGGGGTACGTCCGATCCGAGGGGAAAAGTTCCTAGTTGTCCCGCCAGAGGGGGCCAAGTTTTGAAAGTCATCCCGGGTGAATTTGCTCCAATTAAGTCTGAATTTTGGACCGAATGTTGCTCATAGCCCACGCAAAATTTCCCGAATTTAGCTTTCAGTGTGCCCAAATTTAGGCTGAAATTTGGTCGAACTTACCCGAAAAAGGATGAAAATGCATATTTTGTCCATAAATGTCCTTCTTTTGTCAAGCCAAGGAGGCAACCGCATTGACTTTGTTCACCATTCTTACAGTTTTTACCCCCATAATTTCCAAAACTAACTAGCCACAGGTAGTACAAACTACCCTTTTGAATCCTTGTAACCAGACCAACATAATGGTGTGCGTGCAACACAATCATACAGTTTATTTTTGTGGGCCGACAGCTATAGCTGCAGACCACACATCCGTTGTGGCGTGTGTATGTAGTGTGTCGTGTTGTTGGTATGGATGTGTGTTCAAAAAAAACACATTGTTTTTTTTTTTTAAAAATTACCTCAATTGAAAAGTTTAACTTCAGTGGAAACCAAACTTCTGTCATAGTGCACAATGGGTCCCTCATATGTTTGACGAGGTGCAAGGTCATAGTTACTGAGGTCCAGTTGAAAAATGGGCTAAACTTAAAATTGATCTAAATTGAAACGTGAAGTTCCATTGGAACACCCTTTTGTCATAGGTGCACCACGATCCCTCATATGTTGATATATAAAAGAAGGTCATGCCGGGTCAAAGGGCATGGGGCGGCCCACAGCTGATAATTATTTGGATCATCTACGCGAAAGCGAGAACCGCGAAAATTCTAGTTTACTCCCCCTGTGTAACCTTGAACTCAAGCTGGGCCATAAATGGGTGTGGGCAAGGTGCTTCATCATTTTTTGGATTATCAATGCTACAGTACTTGTTACCAAATTCAGAGTTTTATATGATCCACATTTGCAAGAAATGCACACTCACATGTGATCTGTGCACTACAGTCCCCACTATTTGGGGAAACAGCTTTGAGTAGAAAATGACTATGCAGATGGTAGAAGAATTTTGAACTTTTGGTCCTAATTAGGACAACCTATCGACTTTTTGTGCATAGTCTGAAGAGAGTTTAGTTACTACTGTACCTTTCCTTATTTTCCGTAATTCTGTCCCCCCATTCATGGGGTGAAACCAAGGGTGGATCATGGACACTTCAATGCACTTTTGTCAGACATGCAGGCATGACCGTACATCATTGAGGCCGCAGATGAACAGGAGATAATAGAGATAAACTACCACCCGTAGAGGGACACCTGAGAAAGCTGGTTTGCTAGCTAAAGCGTAAGTAAGTAGTTTTAAAATCCGGTTTTGTCCCTAACAAGCACTCAGCAATACTGCTTGTGAGGATTTATTGGACACAGACATTGACCATATGCCTTCCTGACGTAAATGTGCTGGATGGCCTCATTAGCTCTCCAGGCTGCCGCCCTTGTCGGTAGATCGTCTTTTAGTTCTACCCGGTACCCATCTACCCTGCTCATCGTACGCATTTTTCCTTGGAAACCCAATGGTGGTGTTGGGTTTAGCTGCTGACAATCTGGCCCTGGGACAGGTAGTGACTGGTACCAGATTCAGAGCAGGCCCTCAAAGAAACCTGACCTGTCCAATACCAAATATTACGCTAGTACAATTAAATTTCAATCATCCAATAAAGATAACTATATTCTTAAGCCTTAATTGTGTGTTAATCTATTTTCCAGTCTGCCTATTTATATGCGAAGTTTTTGGCACTAGTTTTATGTACGCGGGCAAAACCATATTGTTAAGGGGAGGGCCCGATGTTATACATGAAGTTTTCATCTTGATAGGATGGACTTCACCTCAAAACTCAATCTGTAAAGTTTGCGCGCCGATTTTTCAATCCGGTTTGATGTAAGCCTAAAACTAATTGTGTAATCCCCATATATGCTGTGTAAATTAATACTTGGTCGACCAAAATGGGCCCTATTTTTCGCTCATAATTCCAAACTAAACATCCTTTAGGCCCTAAGTTTCACAGGGTAATGAGAAAATATAGTACGCTTTCCTCTGAACCAAACTTTTGGACCCACTTCCGAAATTTGGGGTCCCGGGGACGAGGCGTACGATCCGGGCATGGACCTTAAGAACCACCCCAAACAGTTTGTCTCAGAAGCTGCACAATAGCTCTTGAAATTTGCTTTTAGTGCATTTCGTTTGGGCGTTAAGATCCATCACAAAAAAAGGACCTTGGCCAAAAATAATGCACCAAAAATGATCAATTCAAACATAAAGCATGTACTTCAGATTGCCCGTTTCAATTAAAAATTTTTAAACAAAGTAATGCATATCCATTACCACTTCTGATGAGACAACCTTTTTACCTGAGATAAATTGAGTAACAATACCATTTCTCTCATTTTTGCTTTAAATTACAACAGTGTAAAGACAAATGGTACCCTAATGAATGTGACCACATCAACCATAAACCAGATAATTCCAGGAATGTGGGGATAAAATTAGAGGGGAAGGCTGATGCGAGAAGGCCGAACTTGCTCAGATAGAGATACAACAAATTCCATAGTGATGCCAAAGATTTGGTAAGCCTAACATATGCTTATGTCCATGTGAATGCATCAATCATAAGTGCAATTAGCTGCCATGTGATAAATCTGTGGCTGCCATGTATTAGGATGACTTTTTAATTTATTTATCTTTCTTAGATCAGTGGCTCTTGAATGTTCTTCAGTGACCAGTTGCCTGAAGAACATGTCAAGAGCCACTCCCAAGGACTTGGGTATAATAGTGTGTCATAGAAAGTTTCTGACGATGCAGCTATGGCACATACCACCCTTCGTGCCATTCACACATGAGTTATATCATGGGGAGTGTTGAAATGTTGAAAATGTCTGTTGTACATTGTCGCTGTACGCCATAAGTCATGTTACCAGTCGGCTACCTTGGCCTCCCTCCCCCCTCTAGAATAGGCTTTATTACTTCAAACTGAAAGCTTTTGATTACTTCCAACAATTGGAAGATCAGTTTTGGGGGTGTGGGACTTCAAAAAGTGGACCTTTTTTGCTAAAAGATGGACTAACCCCCCTAAAACGTCCTTTTGGGGACTTTTGTGAACATTAATAACAAAAGTGACTAAATTTCTTGTCAAATTTCTCTCTAAATTTTGACTTTTTATCAAGAAATCCAGCAAAACGTTGACCTTTTGTTGTTTGCACCCTGTTTGGTGAATTGGGGGGGGGGGGTGGGTGCGACGCACCTCCCTGTGTACCGCCTGTTTTGCCTATTTTTTAGGTGCAGGAAAATCAAGTCAATACATGATATGGTATGTATCAGAACATGGACATATGTGTGTTGCCCAGTTGTGGTGGTCAAAGGTCCATATCGAGGGGTTGACAAACAGGACTAACTCAGCACTGAAGAAATCTATGCTTTTAAACTGTTGTGGAGTTTTAATTTAGTATTGTTTTAGTGCAGGGATGGTCAGCCTCATATTTAGTATGCTTGTGTATAGGTTTTAATGTGGGGCACAGATGAGGTCAAAGTCTTAGTGTTTTTTAAATTAGCGTTTTATTGCAGTGACTGATGAGGCTCATATTAGCCACATAATCGTATGACTTCGTAGGGAACACCGCACTGGTAAATTCATTGCACGACTGAACTGACTGATTATCTTTTAAACACCAAGTTTGACTGAAAAATATGCTTATCCCCTTCTGAAAGGGGAATGCCCCAAATTACCATAATTAACACCCCTAAAAAAGAGAATGGTCCGACAAATGACCACCCAGGTCACACCCTTTCGACCTTAGCTCTTCCTCATGCTTTTGGCTGTTATTCCCACCGGACGCGTGTTACCGCAGCTCTGCACTATTAACAACAGCCAAGAACGTAACTGAGATTTTTGATCCTGACTAGTTGTCGTCTCAGTCGGAATACTCCTACTACTATAACAATACTATCCTGGATATATATCTGGATTATATACTGGAGTTTATAAAACGCTCATTTGGACGGATAAACGGAGACTTTTACGCCGTCGTAGAGCTCTTATTTTAGTTCCTTTTTTGTTGCCGCCAGTGCGGTCATGTGAGCTGTGGAGCGGTAACAAGGTAAACAAGGCAGCCATTGACGCACGTTGGCTGCTTTTACTGCCTTTGACTATGTGCGAGTTTGTTATGTTTTGTTAGCGGCTTGCTTGCTAACAATTCATATGGTTTAGTGTGTTGTATTATTTTATATATTCTGTGTAGTATACTAATAAATATGTGAAAACTGTGTTTGGAAAATTTTCTTTAAAAACCGGTCGTGACTCAGCTACCGAGTTGGTTTTTGTGTCGTGACCGTTTGCGGTACCGTGAGAGCCTCCACGGCACGCTTTATTTTTTTTCTGTACGGTTTTGTGCGCACCGCTATTTCCTCTAGCAACTCACGCCTCACCCCGTTTGGTTAATGGCGGCACAATTGGCCGTTCGCTCCCTGCCTCCTTAATGAATGGGACCCCCATCCCTAATGTATCGTGCACAGTCACTTTCCTCCCCGCACCGACGGTGCTTCCTCTTGCTGTCCGTGGACTGTCGGATTTTCAATGGGCAACCATTGAAAATGGGTACGCCTCTCGTGCTGCGTACACGGTATGGGGGGTGGTGATTCGGGCTCCGTCCGGGTGCGTCCAAGCGCCGCTGCTTGCTCTGGTTTTCTCCCAAGGTGGGCGCTTCGGCTTGCTTCGGCGTAGCGCTGATGGGGTGGCTTCGGCCGCCTCCTCAGCGCGATCATCATCATCGGCCGCTGGCTCGCCCTGGTTCAGGCTTAGGGGCTGCTCCGGTGGCATGCTGGCTCGTTCCTGCGCTGGCCGATCCCCAGGGGATTGCGGCTGCGGACTTCCGGTGGTGTGAAGGTGATGGTGGTGCCCAGGTCTCCCGGGCTGATCCATCGCCTTGTTTGTCCCCACCTAACGTAGTTGCGGTACCGGTGTCTTCGGGCACTGTTAACATACAATTTAAAAAACCGCGACTACGGGGCCATTACTTACTTCGGGGTGTTGTTTCACGGCAAACCCTGGGGCACTGGCTTCGGTATCCCTTTGCGGGACGCCGCGTGTGTTTGGCTACGCTCGCTGCACCCCGCATCTCTAACCTGGCTAGTCATGCAGTACCTCCTCAGCAGGCGCCGCGCTCCAGCACGGCCTTCGGGGCTTGGCGTCGCGAGTGGTGCTCCGCTGGGCTGGCCTGCGCAGATGCCCCAGCTGATTCGGTCGGCTCGGGCCTCTTATGTGGGTACGCCTGCTGTGGTTGCTCGCCGGCACCTGCTTCCGCGTCGGGTCCGCCTTGGGTGGGGTACCCAGTGGATGCCCCGGCCTCTGCCGTCCCGGCAGGGCAGCTTCCATGGCCCTACCCCTGCAGGGACACAGTACCCCCTGCGGCCCCTACCTTCTCCGGGTACGCTGCATCCCCGTACGTGGCTTCCCCTCCCCATCGAGCTGGACTGCTGGGGAGGGACAGTCTGGTATGGTCTTACGACCGGGGCTCCCGCTTGAGCCCCTCAGCTAAGTCCCTACTACTTCGCCCCTCCGCCGTCGGCTGCCCATCCGCTGGCACCAGTGCTGTCGGGCTAGGCTTCGACCCGAGTCAGCGAGGCAGTTTGCGCCGCTGCTCAGCGGATTGATTCCCTTCTGGGAGCCGGTCAGGCTGCGGCGGTACCGCCTGGTACCCACCACGGGCCGGGGCACGGCGGTGTACCCGTCCACGTCCCTTCGGCTTCCTGCCTGGGACTTGGGGTCGCCCCCTCGCCTTCTCGGCCTGTACCCTCGTCAGGGTCGGGCTTGGTGCATTCGAGCTGCGTGGCTCCTGCTGCCCAGCCTATGCGAGTTGGCTATGGTCCCTGCGGGAGGCTCTGTTTCGCTGCCCAGTTGGCGGCCTCGAGGCCCCGCCTTCTTCCCCTCGTTCCGTTGCTCCGTCCTCTCAAGTGCTTCCTACCGGCGCAGACTTCCGCCGGTTCGGAGACAACGCTGGCGGGTGCGGACTCGGGGTCTCGTAGGTGAGTCATTAGGGGGATACCCTTCGCAGCCTCGACGTCCGCGCAGCTCGGAACATGAGGAGGTGGATCCTCCTAACCCGCATGCAAACCCTCTCATGTGCTGCGCAGGGCGGCCGAGGCTCTCTCGGTCTGCCTTGTGCGCCTGAGCGCCGTGCGGAGTGGGGGCAGCTCCAATCGGGCTTCCCATCCTCCCTCCGGACGCGTCCATGGCGTTTACGCTTCCCACAGAGTCGGTCCTTCTGTGGAAGCCTCCGGTGCGGTCACTCAGAAGCCTCCATCGTTCCCGTGAATCTTTTGCCAGGTTGTTGAGAACTACCGAAGGGGACTACGACTCCTTCCTGAGACCACCCCACTATGGATCTTGACCTAGTGCAGCCAAGTGCCAACAGGCAAAGGTGCTCCGGCTGGCTCTCCCCCTTCTGGAGGACCACGAGGCACCTATAACCTGTCGGTGACCGCTTGGCGTCAGACTAAGGGCGGCTTTCTCCATGGTCCCTCGCCCACGACTAGAGTCCTCGGTGGGGCGAGGGTGGGGTTTTCTCCTCGGAAGCTCCGATGCTTGGCTTGTTCTAGCCTCGCTAGTGACTTGGCAGACGGAGGCTTCGATGTCTTTGGCCTGCTCGCCTACTTCTTGCGACCGAGCACCCTGCTTCACACTCCGCCCTTGAGCCCCCGTCTTGCATCGGACTCTCCAAGAACAAGCCAGAGTCACGGACGTTCTCTTACGAGGGTCGGTCGTGACTCACTTCTTGCGTCTGCGACGTGTGGAGCGGAGCAGCGCTCAAGATGCTCAGCGAAGAGCTCCTCATCGGGGATCGTCAGCCAGGAAGTAGAAGAAAGCGTTCCGCTCTTCTTCAGCCGCCGTCCGCCCAGCAGGCGCCCGACACCCGCCATCAAGCAACCAAGAAGCCCGCAGCTCCGGCAACTTCTACCCAGAAGCCCGGGCCAGCCGAGGACCTCGATCCCCCTCCCCAACAATGCGCCTGGTAAGGGAAGAAGTCTTGTCCTGAGGGCACGGACTTCGCGCGCGGTCTCGTCGTCCTTCGGAGAGAGCTCTTCACCGCCGTGGCGGCCGCTTGAATGCTTACGCGAGGGAAAATGGCCAGCCAATCCCCTCCCCGCGCGCTTGGGTGCTGATCGTGGTGGAAGGTTGTACCGATTGGAATCCACCGCGGAACCCCCGCCGACTTCCCCCCCCGAAACGCTACCCCCCCCTTCCGGTGAACCGAAGACTCAACTTCTTCTCTGACTAGGTTATCGGCCATCTTGGCGAAGGGTTCCATCTCCCCAGTCGAAAGCACCCCCCTTCAACGAGGGGTTCTGGTCGACGTTCTGCTTGGCCCCCAGAAGACCGGGGATTGGCGTCCCATCCTTAACCGAAGCCTCTGAATCAGTATCTCAAGCCGAAGAAGTTGCAGGATGGGAACCCTCACGTCAACCCGGCGCGTCCCCTGAAAGGGAGCGGGCGTCTGCTGTTGGATCTGAAAGACGCCTACCCTACACGTCCCAGTCGCCAAATCCGACCGTCGCTGGCTAAGATTCCAAATCCAGGGCCAGTCGGACGCGTGTGGACGTGTCTCCCCTTCGGACTTTCCACGTCTCCCAGGGTTCCTTCACGATGTGACCCGGGAAGTGGGCGGCTTCCTCAGGCGTCAGGGTCAACCTCTGTATTACCCTGGACGATGCTGCTCTAACGGTCCGTCGCCCAGTCGAAGCCTACATGGCAGCACCGACCGTTCAGGTCGTGTCATAGGTTGGGCTCATTGTCAACTTCGCAAATCGATCCCCTACCCCCCTCTCAGACGCTGAGGTATATGGGCTGGGGGATCGCTGAACTGCTTCCCCCCTTCCGGGCATTGCAGAAACGACGGCCAAGCGGGTGGATGATCATGGTTCAAAAAAACCAGCGACATCCTTGGCTCTGCGTACGCAGGCCCCCTCCGAGACTGGCTTCGCTTCTCGGCTTGATGGCCATTTCTCGTCACCTGGTCCCGTCACTGCTGCCGGTTCCCCCGATGAGGTTGCTTCAAATGGCCCTCGGAGCGCACTACAGGCCGCTCAATCACCCATATTCCCGTCTATCCCTATCAATGAGGGATTCCGGGATAGCACCTGCATGGTGGTCTCACCGCCCCAACATGACTCAGGGAAGCTCTTTCCCGGCGCCTCCCGTCGATGTGGTCATCACGACGGACGCGTCAACGTCGGGTTGGGGGGTTTCTCCCTAGACTCAACGCCTCGGGGACGTGGTCCCAGAGCGAGGCCCAGGCCCATGTCAAGCGCCCTTCGAATTGTGGGCAGTGGAACATCTCTTTGCCGCACTTCGAGGCGATGGTGAACCAACTCCATGTCCTAGTCCAGTCGGACACCTCCACCGTGGTGGCCTACACTCACAAGCCGGGCGGGACTACTTCGGTCCCCGGCCCCCTGTTTCCTCGACGCCATGCGTTTCATAGCGTGGTGTCGGGATAGGGCCATCACGATGTCCGAAGTACACATTCCGGGGGCCGTCAACCTTCCGTGCCGACGATCTGTCACGCCGCAGGACGACGGCCTCGGAATGTATACTGAACCGAGTCGTGCGGAATCTTCGATAGACTTCTTTTCCTCAATCGACTTTCTCCTCGAACCTGATTCCCTCCTCTCCCTCTGTACTGA
The DNA here is from genome assembly GCA_023653785.1 of Ophioderma brevispina. Classification (NCBI taxonomy): domain Eukaryota; kingdom Metazoa; phylum Echinodermata; class Ophiuroidea; order Amphilepidida; family Ophiodermatidae; genus Ophioderma; species Ophioderma brevispina. Next base: position 41,020 of record JAMKCH010070352.1, on the reverse strand, counting down.
CCCCCGGACTGCATGACCCCTGGTCGTAACCAGTCAAGCTCTGGCGATGGACTAGTCGGGGATCACGGCCTACGCATTCCCGCCGATTCCAATTCTACACCAGTAGTGTCTAAAATGTGGACGGGAGAGGCGTTCGATGTCCTCCTCATCGCTCCCTTTTGGCCGAAACCCCCTTTGGTTTCGTCCATGGTGGATCGCCTGGCGTCTCCGCCGCTTGCCTTCTACCGATCCTACGGACCTCGTGTCCGTCCGACGGAGGGAGCGCCAGTCGTCGCTGGAGCCATCTGCATGACTGGGTGGCATTCTCCGGCCGCGATGCCAGATTCTGGCTTTTTCGCAGATGGCTGCCTCGCTCCTATCCGCGGAAAAGGAAAATCCCCCGATGGACGCTTACTCTAAGCTTCTCGGACCCTACTTCCGATGGTGTGAGCGACGAGAGTTGTCTCCGACGCGGGCGGCTGTAGCCGAGATCGCTTACTTTCTCACTGATCGCTTCGATAGCGTACTTGAAACTTCGACTGTCATAAAGCTACAAGTCCGCTATCTTTGCGATCCATAGAGGTTTCGATGACGGATCGACTATCAACGATGTTGGTGGGTCGCTCCTCCTCCCTCCGGCCTGCTAGATGGGATGTTGTAAGACCCACGACCACTCCGGCCAGAAGACGGTCCCCACCCTGGGACCTCAATACGGTCTTGGACTACTTGGTGAAGCGCCCCATGGGGTTGAACCTATCGCTAGCCAAAATCACTCAAGCATGTCACCGATAAGGCTGTTCTGGTCCTGGATCGCTCTCCCTCGCCTCTGGGAGACCATGCTCGTAGATCAAGACACTATCTCGATGTCAGCGTCTGAGTTCTCTCGGAACAGGGTCAAATTGTTCTTTAGTAGGCCGGACTTTCTGGCCAAGAACGTCATCCTCATGCACGACACTCAACAATTATTGCTTACCTAATTGCATGTCAACTCTTCGGGGCGGGAAGATCCCCGCTGTGTGTCCCGTTCGTTGCCCTTGATACTATACACGTAGGCTAGTTTCGCTCCGGGCCTCGAACGACTCGTTGTTTCTTTTCTCACGCACCTTCCCCCCATGGGTCAGCGTCAAACGCGACATTGCTAGATGGCTACGCTGAATTAATTGATTTCAACCGGTGAGAGGAGCTTCCAACTCGAGCCATTCCGTCCGGGAACTCGTGTCCCCTCCTCGTGGGCTTAGCACCGCGGATCAGCATGGCTGACATCTGCGAGGCTGATGTCGTGGAGGGCTTCCCACAAACGTTCTGTCGGTTACTAAAGAAAGAAACGTTCAAACTCCCCAAGAGAACGTCGCGAGGGCACTCCTGCAGAAACACCACTAATTCACACTATCATAAAGTCTCCTTCGCCGCCGTTTACGCTCGCCCCCGGAGTATTTCCTTTGTCGGGAGTCGTTTATGTCCCCCCTTTTGTATGTCAGGCATTAGGGGCCTTTGACATATGGTACTTTATTTTTGGGGCTGGTCTTTTGCCTTTGGCTGCAGGCCTGTTGGCTGCTCTGAAATGCATCCACCACCACCCCGCTGATGTGCTATTCTGGTGTGGATTAAATATTCATGCAACTGGGGTGACTGCATATTTCAGTCCACATGGGTTGTAAAGGAAATCAGTTCACAGGGTGGAATTTAGCAAAAAACACATTATGTGTTATAGAAATCATGTGACGGAATCCTGAGGTCCTGCCAATGTTGACGGCCCGCCCGGGCCCCCCCACAGCATGATATGGTCACAGCGGCCGTGTGGGTTGGACCAAACGGAATTGAAGAGCAATGGTCGACAGGGGGTGACCTGGGGTCACGGGACAGACCATTCTCTTTTTTAGTTTAGGGGTGTTAGGTAATTTGGGGCATTCCACTTCGGTTCAGAAGGGAAAAATATATATTTCCGTTCAGTCGTCAACCTTGGAAAGGAATCGGGGCTATCAGTTAAATATGTATAAACATAATGTGTTTTTGAATCAATTCTGTCTTGTTTTCTGTTCCTCATCTTCAGTTAAATTGGTGCAATGAGGTTAAGCCAACTGTGATATAGAATTGCAAGAGGTGTTCCTGCCTCAGAACAACTCCTTCAAGATCACCAAGAGGTGCTTGAGACAATCAATAATCACATAGACAAGTAAGTGATGGTGATGATCATTTTTTTATGGATTTTTGAGTCTTGAATGGTTGTATGCCAGGTGGAAGCAATTTTATAGCAACAGTATCAGGATATATGTATATGAAAATATCAATTTGACTTGTAATCCTGCTTTTTGTTTGAAGAACTCTTCTACAGTGTGCAGCCTGAGGAAATTTTTGAGGTCCAAAATAACGCTAGCTTCAATTTAAAACAAAAAACATCAAAGTGTTGCAAGGATATAACCTCATACATAACTGTCACTCACTCATAAGGTATATTCATTCAAGTAAAATTTGGCCTAAAGCCTTCCAAATGTCATCTTTCACATTTTTAAATTTTCCTCCCTGTAAATAATTGGCCAACCAATCATGACAGTGCATAGCCACAAACAGAGTTTGAATGTGCGAAGTGTACACATTCAAGGTCATAGATTCTGCATTTTAGTGGTTTACCTGCCCTTGATGTTATATCAAGTAAATTAGGGGTTCATGATAGGATGTTTGGGATTAACCCTTGTTTATGTCACATCATTCGATGTTACCATTTCTAAAAAAAAATGACAAAAGTAAACTTTTCTTAATTAAACTATTTATCAAAGACTAATATTGATGGGATGGAACATTTACAAAAGTGGTGTTTTTGACTCTTTCTCTTCCATTATTACCCCCTGGCCGCAATGGGAATCTCTGATAGCATATTCAATCTGTTGTATATATATCTATACGTGTATTTCTGTAATGTGTTTGGTATGTTCCATTTTGGTTAGGGTGAATTTTTTTCTTCTGACCACCTCACTTAGTCATGACAGTCTTTGGGTGCGTCTCAGACTTTGGAATTGCGCATTTGATACAAACATCATCTAGATGGTTCAAATTAGGTCATTTTTACTTTGTTTGGTAACTGAAAAGCTAAGTTGGAACTTGCAGTAATTTTTTTATATCTTTACCGACGATTACCAAGGAAAGCTAATTACGTGCGTGGTTGATTGAGTGTTGTCATGTCAGGAGTAATTAATGCTGACATTTCTCACTGTTAATGTTTGGAAGGAATGGTCACTCATGGTCCAAATCATCACTGGTTTTCAATCCAAAGTCGCCTCTATTTTAATTCCAAATCTCTGTGAACCAGGGGAACTTCTTTCCACAAAGTGATTCATGCCCCCGTCTTTTTTCACCCTCGGCCTGAGGCTGCATACTTATGGAGTAAAGGTGTTCAAGACCAAAACATGAGTGAATAACCTACAATCCACAAAACATCAAAATGTCCTCATAGGGGCATCCCATATTAAAGTTTCTCCGATTTAATTGTGGCCCTGTTCATTACCAACCTCATCATATTTTTCTGGTGTAATCACAGCAAGAGAACACTCTAAGGCAACAATCAGACGGTCTCCAGAACTGCGACCCCGTAGCACACAGGTGAAGAGATTTCGTGATAATGCCCAAGCAAGAACTACTCAATGGAATGGGATCAGAAAACCACAGCTGGAACGAGCCCAAGGATTTGGCTGTAAGTTTGGCTTTATAAAGACACCCTTCCAAACTGTTTTGTTCCTTCAATTCTCAGTTTTATGACCGATATTTGAATGAGCATGATACATGCATTCAAAGGATCCAAACAAGCCTAGTCAAAGCCTCCTCTGAGATGACTATTCTTTTTTTGAGATGGCTCCAATCACGACGATCTTGGGACTTAGCCTTAGCACCAAAAAGGCAGTGCAATAACGAGGGGCTGATTGGTCTAAGGCGCGAACCATCGGCAAGGTTTAAGATCGCTCGAGCGGCCCTGGTTTCGAGCCAGCCGTGAGAGTCGGTTTTCTTGGTCATACGCACCATATTCCTATAAGTTGGGCAATTGCAATAATTGGCTAAGAGGGAAGTTAGAGAAACAAGTATAGTGTTTGGGCACCGTACTTTCCTTTAAAAATAAGAGTAAAGAGAGTAACGGTTCCCAAATCAATCTTTACCCCATTTTTTGCAATCCTTATGAATTAAATACAACAAGAAATAACTGCCACCGAAACCCAGTGACAAAAATCAACAACTGTTGAATGCAACGAAATACACAACCACGATACGCGATTTGGCAAGCACTGCGAACGGTTCAACCTCCAATAATGTCACTCTCATCGTTTATCTTGGGTCCAATGTGGTAATTTATAGTATGCAAAGAGTGGATGTGGTTGCTTATTGGATTGATAAGACTCATTTGGAAGTAGTAGTTACTCTTCAAATTTGTTATTTCTCAATTAGCATGATTAGCTGCTGAAAGTTATTCTATAGCCAGGCAGAGTTAATGGGGTTACACACCACTAACTCAACATATACACATTATAAGTGTGGGTTGGTATGTCAATGAAACTATCCCTGGATTTGGTGCTAAAGTTGATTTTCCTGCTGTTTTTCATTCAATATGGGACCAGACAGTCAGAATATGATGGGGTGGCCAATTTTTCTACTGATGCCCCCTTCTCCCAGGGGGAAATTTTCTACAGGGAAAAATTTAAAATCGAGTCAAAATGTGTTTTTCGATGGACAGTAACATGTTCGTCTCCTTATAAGGATTAGAAGAAGTATATATATTTGGCCCTAGGTTCCGACCTTTTTAGTTAAAGCGCTATAGCCCCATAATTGGTTCAAGGTCCATCCTGGGGTAAAATTTACCCAGATGCTCAGATTTTGTTGAAACTGGTGATAAGTTTGTTTGTATTGTCTCACAGAATCCAAAGTGTATTATTTTACAGTGTTGTGACATTTGGTTGGCGAATTACATAGCAAATGTCTCAAGGGTCTACATTGTCTCTGGGGTCACCAGAACTTCCCTGATTCGCAATGGTGATATCAAAAGTTCAATAGAAGGGCCTTTTCTTTTGCAGATGCCACAAGGATCATTTGACCACACTTCAACAAATTCCGAGCATTTACCCCAGGGTGACCTTGAAAACCTTATGGGGCTATACTTCTTTAACTAAAGGTTGAACCTTGGGCCAATATATACTTTTTTTCTAATCCTTATGACGAGACGTACGCGTTAGTGTACATTAAAACACAATTGACTCGATTTTAAATTTTTCTGTACTAACATTTTCCCCCTTTGCAGGGGGGGCATCAGTCCGAAATATTTGGCACCCCATCATTTTCTGACAGCTTAAGGTCCTTATTGAAACCCAAACAGCACAATCAATTTAGAACAGAAATCCTACGGGAATACCACCACCCACACTAGTAGTCATGGGAAATGGCAACTTGAGCATGTTCTTTTACATATAAAACTCTCACAGAGGAAATACAACAACAGCACCCCAAAGTACAGCTTAGAAATCAACCAAATTAACAAATTTTTACATATGATGACCAGAAAAATTTTTAGTTACGAATCACCAAACTCGCCCGATGTCAACCTCAACCCAGATTTCTCTAGAGCCGCCAAAGCTAGTAATTTGCAAATCGATGTGAAATGATGAGCGCGGAGTAAATTGCCTCAAATTCACTTTCCAAATGCCACTTTGAAAACATGCCAGTCTACCATGCAATCTGAAATTTCATCACTTTCCTGAAAGGGCTCATGGCCTCCTCGCTAATATCCCTCGTCCCAGCAGTGTCGTACCGAGGTAGTCGATCAGAAGGGGGAAAATTCCAGTGTCCCCCCAGAGGGTGCAAAATTTTAAAGTCATCCCGGTAATTTGCTCAATTACGTCGAAATTTGACCGAATGTGCGCATAGCACTCAAAATTACCGAATTTACTTTCATTTGCCCAAATTATGCTGAAATTGGTCGAATTCCCTGAAAAATGGAGGAAATGCATATTTGGGGTCATATTTCCTGCTTTTTCAAGCCATAGGAGGCAACCAAAATTGACTTTTTCACCATTTTTACTTTTTTACCCCATAATTCCAAAACTATAAGCCACAGGTAGTACAAACTATACCTTTTTGAAATCCTTGTAACCAGACAAACATAATGGTGTGCTTTTCAACACAATCAGAACATTTTATTTTTTTTACCCCTGTGTAACCTTGAACTCCAAGCTGGGGCCAAGAAAGGGGTGTGGCAAGTGCTTCCATCAATTTTTTTGATTATCAATGCATAAAGTACTTGTGTACCAAAATTCAGAGTTTTATCCACATTTGCACACTCACATGTGATCTGTGCACTACAGTCCCCCACTATTTGGGGAAACAAGCTTTGAGTAGAAAATGACTTAATGCAGATGGTAGAAGAATTTGACTTTTTTCCTTAATTAGGAAAACCTATCAAATTTTTGTCATGAGTCTGAAGAGAGTTGATGTTACTACTGTACCTTTCCTGTTTATTTCAGTATTGAGCTGTACAACCATTCATGGGGTGAAACCAAAGAGTGGATCATGGACAAGTTCAATGCACTTTTGTCAGACAGTGCAGGTCATGACCCTACATCAGTTGAGGCTCTGCAGAGGAAACATGAGATAATAGAGAGAGAACTAACACCAGTAGAGGACAAACTGAGAAAGCTGGGTTTGCTAGCTAAAGCGTAAGTAGTAGTAGTTTTAAATCCGGTTTTGTCCCTTACAATCATAGCAATACTGCTGGGTGAGGATTTATTGGAGCAAAAGATAATTGACCAGATGCCCTTCCTGACGTAAATGTGCTGGATGGCCGTCATTAGCTCTCCAGAGCTGATGCCCTTGTAGGTAGATCTTCTTTTTAGTTCTACCAGGGTAACCAGCTACCCTGCTCATCGTAATCAGTTTTTCCTTGGAAACCCAATGGGGGTGTTGGTTTAGCTGCCGACAATCTGGCCCTGGGACAGGTAGTACTGGTTACCAGGATATCAGTAGCAGGCCCTCAAAGAAAACCTGACCTGACCAATACCAAATATGACTGCTAATTAGCAATTAAATTTCAATCTTCAAAAATAAATATATAACTATATTCTTAAGCCTTGTAAATTGTGTTTGTAATATATTTTCCATTCTGCCTTATTTTATGCTAATTTTTTGTCCTAGTTTTATGTACTCTGGGCAAAACCATATTGTTAAGAACCCCAAAAAAAGTTTGTCTCAGAATGCTGCACAATAGCTCTTGAAATTTGCATTTTAGTGCATTTCTTTTGCTTTAAGCCATCACAAAAAAGGAAATTGGGCCAAAAATAAGTGGCCCAAAAATGATGCAATAACAAAATCATGTACTTCATATTGCTCTTTTCAATTAAAAATATTTTAAAACAAAAATAATGCATATCACTTTACCAATTCTGATGAGACAAACTTTTTTACTGAATAAATTGAGTAACAATAACATTTCTTCATTTTGCTTTAAAATTACAACAGTGTAAAGACATCGTACCCTAATGAAGGTGAACACATCAACCATAAACAGGATGAGATCCAGGAATTGTGGGATAAATTAGAGGGGAAGGCGGACGCGAGGAAGGCTGAACTTGCTCAGAGTAGAGATACAAATAAATTCCATAGTGATGCCAAAGATTTGGTAAGCACTAACATATGCATTATGTCATGTGAGTACAAGAAGGTCATAAGTGCAATAGCTGCCATGTGATAAATCTGTGTGCTGCCATGTATTAGGATGACTTTTAATTTATCTTTCTTTGAGTCAGTGGCTCTTGAAATGGTTCTTCAGGTGACACAGTTGCCTGAAGAACCATTTCAAGAGCCACTGTCCAAGGACTTAGTATAATAGTGTGTACATAGAAATTTCTGACGAATGGCAGCTATTGCACGTACCACCTTCTTGCATTCACACATTGAGTTATATCCTCTGGTTTTAGTCATGGGGATGTTGAAATGTGTAAAATGTCTGTTGTACATTGTTGGCTGTACGCCGTCAGTCCTGTTACAAGTCGGCTACCTTTTTCCACCTCTATATGCTTTATTACTTCAAACTGAAAGCTTTGATTACTTCCAACAATTTGGAAGATCATTTTTGGGGGGTGTGGGACTTCAAAAAAGTGGACCTTTTTTGCTAAAAGTGGACCTAACCCCCCTAAAAACATCCTTTTGGGGACTTTTTGAACATTTAATAACCAAAATGTGGACTAAATTTCTTGTCAAAACTTTTTATCAAGAAATCAGCAAAAAGTGGACCTTTTGCACCCTTTGTGGAATTGGGGGGGGGGTGCGACCGCACCCTCCCTGTGTACCGGCCTGTTGCCTAGTTTTTTAGTGCAGTGAAAAATCAAGTTCATACATGATATGGTTATGTATCAGAACATGGACATATGTGTGTTGCACAGTTGTGGTGGTCAAAGGTCATGTAGGGGTCACTTAGGGTCATATCGAGGGTTGAAAATCAGAAGGACGTAACTCAGCACTGAAAGAAATACTGCTTTTGAGAAATGTGATGTTGAATTTAGTAGTGTTTTAGTGCATGGATGGTCAGCCTCACATTTAGTATGCTTGTGTATAGGTGTTAATTGGGGGCACAGATGAGGTCAAAGGTCATTTAGGGTTTTTAGCTTTTTATTGCAGTGACTGATGAGGCTCATATTAGCCACATAATCGGATGACTTATATGGGAACACCGTCACTGTAATTCCTGTCTTGTTTCTGTTCCTCATCTTCAGTTAAATTGGTGCAATGAGGTTAAGGCCAAGCTGATGGATACAGAATTAGCAAGAGGTGTTCCTGCCTCAGAACAACTCCTTCAAGATCATCAGGAGGTGCTTGAGGACATCAAAACACATGAAGACAAGTAAGTGATGATCATTTTTATGTATTTTGAAGTCTTGAATGGTTGTATGCAAGGTGGGAAGCATTTTAGCAACAGTATCAGGATATATGTATATGAAAATATCAATTTGACTTTGTAATCCTGCTTTTTGTTTGAAGAACTCTTCTACAAGGTACAGCTCTGAGGGAAATTTTGAGGGTCCAAAATGCATAGCTTCAATTTAAAACAAAAACATAAAAATGTTGCAAGGATATAACCTCATACATAACTGTCACTCACTCATAAATTAGGGGTTCATTCATGGATTTTCATGAGTAAACGCTTGTTTTGGCCCGAGGGCAGGCCGGCGTCGGGTGTCGCGAAGCATTTTTGTACCTTAAATCCTCCAAAATCAGCTGCAAAGTCACTCTTTTCATGTCATATTTTCGTCTTCTTCACACTTGAGAAAAACAGCAGATCGATGTATCAAATGGGATGTTCCATTACAGAATAGGGGTGTGCTTCGAATGTGCACTAACATGCAAAATATTTGAAAGCATTCTTTGTGTTTTATTCAACACATATTCCGAAAAATATATTTTTTTTAATAAATAGTCAAGTATATTAGGCTTCAATATTTATTTTAAGGCAATAATAGCCGTAGCAACCATGCTCATTGTACACACGTCTACCTCTTTCAACATGCCTACCCCAAAATGATCAGAAATCGATTACTGCCGGGCATTAAACGTTGTTTATGACCGGCTCTCAACCAATCACAAACGCGAAAATCTCTGAATGATGTGTGAATGTATATTTCATTCAAGTAAAATTTGGCCTAAAGCTCTTCAAATTGTCATCTTTCACATTTTTAAATTTTTCCCTGTAAATAATTGGCCAACCAATAATGACAGTGCATATGCACACAAACAGAGTTTATGAATGTGCGAAAGTAGTACATTCAAAGGTCATAAGATCTCTGCATATTTAGTGGTTACTGCCTTGATGTAATATCAAGTAAATTAGGGGTTCATGAATAGGATGTTTGGTATGAACACTTGTTTATGTCCAATGCATTTCGATGTACCATTTCTAAAAAAAATGACAAAAAGTTAAACTTTGTCTAAATTAAACTATTTTATCAAAAGAAATAATATTGATGGGATGGAACATTTTACAAAAGTGGTGTTTGACTCTTTCTTCCCTTATTATCCCCATGGCAAGCAAGGGGAATCTTCTGATAGCATATTCATTCTGTGTGGTATATATATATATGTAGTATTTCTGTATGTGTTTGTATGTTCCATTTTGGTTAGGTTAATTTTTTCTTGATGACTTCAACCTCAACCAAACTTAGTCATGACAGTCTTTGGGTAGAGTCTTCAGATGAATTGCGACATTTGAGATCATCTAGGGGTCAAATTAGGTCATTTTTACTTTGGTTTGGTAAACTGAAAAGCTAAGTTTGAACTTGCAGTATTTTTTTAGATCTGTTCCGATCGGATATCAAGGAAAGCTAATTACGTGCGTGGTTGATTGAGTGTTGTCATGTCATGAGTAGAGTAGAATGCTGACAACTTCTCACTGTTAATGTTTGTAATGATATGGTCACTCATGGGTCAAAATCATCAACTGGTTCATCCAAAGTGGCCTCTAGTTTAATCCAAATCTCTGTGAACCAGGGGACACTTCTTTCCACAAAGTGATTCATTGCCTATATTTCACCCTCGCCTGAGGCTGCCATACTTATGGAGATAAAGGTGTTCAAGACCAAAAACAGCAGTTGAATAAACCTACAATGCCCGCCAAAAATCAAAATGTCATCATAGGGGCTCCCATATTAAAGTTTCTCCGATTTAATTGTGGCCCTGTTCATTACCTCATCTATTTTTCTGGTGTAGATTCACAGCATTAGACACTCTAGGCAAAAAGATCATGGGAGGTTCTTCCAAGAATCTGCGACCGTATCACACAAGGTGAAGAAGATGGCGGATAGGCAGCAAGAACTACTCAATGGATGGGATAAGAGAAACCCAAGCCCACCCCAGCGGAAAAGGATGCCAGCCGATTTGGCTTAAGTTTGGTTTATAAAGACACCCTTCCAAAAATGTGTTTGTCCTTCATATGCATTTTTATGACCATATTTGAATGAGCATGATAAATGCATTCAAATGAGTTCAAAACAAGCCTCGTAAGCCTCCTCTGAGATGACTAGCTTTGAGATGGCTTCCCAAATACACAGACTATATTGGGAATTAGCACCAAAAATGCATTCAAATAATCGAAGGTGGCTGAGTGGTCTAAGGCGCTGAACATTCGGCCAAGGTGGTTAAAGATCGATCGAGGCGGCCTGGCCTGGTTCGAGCCCCGTGAGAGTCGGGTCTTGGTCATACTCAAAAGTTCCTATAAGGTGGAAATTGCATTAATTGAATAAGAGTGATTTAGAGATAAAAAGTATAGTTTTGGGAACCGGTACTCACTTTAAAAAGAGAGTAAAGAGAGTACGAGTTCCCAAAATCAATCTTTAACCCAATTTTGCAATCCTTAGGCTTAAATAAAACAAGAACATGACTTGCCACCACCCAGTGACAAAATCAAACAATGGTTGAATGCACAAACATATACACACGAGGACGCAATGTTGGCAGGCACGTGCGACGGTTCAAACTCCAAATAATGTCAATATGCAGCGTGTAATACTTGGGTTCAATTGTCGAATTGAACCCGCCGCATCGGCCAAGAAAGGCGACATTTTTACAGCTGTTTAAGAATATGGAATTTCTCCCCGCTCCCACCCATTGCGTAGAATGTGCAGGTGTATGCAAGAGGTTGCCGTCGTGTCAACGCTGCGGAGAAAGGTCATGTACACTGTTGGTCAGTGTTCGGAGGAGTCACCTCCTACGCCCGGTTCCAAAGTTGCAGACTCATCGATAAGAGTTGGGGATCATCCCTGGTCTGTTACCTGCACTCAACACTATAGGTCCAGAGTTCAAACAATCCGACTACCCAGTGTAAAGGGTAGGCCTTCATCCAGCATGGAAACATGTTGAGGCTTTGTCTTGCAGTGAGACAGGATGATTAGCTGATGATGAAGAAGCCTGGATAAACCTATTCACTGCCTCATAAGCCTCCTCTGAGATGACTAGTTATCCCCCTGGCTTGAAAAAGAGGATGTGGGAATTGCGGAGGGTGGGTGCGCAGGTCCGTAGGTATGTATGTGTGAGGTTCCAGTTTGGGTTTAGTTTTTGTTTTCGCAATCTAATTCGAAAAGTAAGTCCCCGATTTAAACCAGACTTAGAGTGAAGGTGCCATAGGGGTTCCTTCATATGTGGATGATGTCAAAGTCATGAGACAAGGTCAAAGCGGCACCTGAGAGTTTGTTCCAGTTTGGTAGTTTTTGTTTTTCTGGTGTCTTTGAAAAGGTGAAGTCCGATTACAACCTAACTTGGGTCGAAGTGCAATATGGGTTCCTTCATATTTGTTGAGGTCAAAGCCACATACCAAGGTCAAAGGTCATCTGCGGTCACTTTCCCCTTTGGTTAGGCTTTCATTTTCAGAACTTGATACCAATTTCTAGATATATTATCCATGAGACAATGTATTGAATTTTGATGCCCTGTAACTGACAACTGTGCCAATTAACCAACTTGTGTATATACTGCCATCTTGCCAGGAGGATCGCGCAAGTTGACTTGTGTATTTTTTTTAAGATGGATCTCAAAAGAACCACAGGACCATATTTGGAATTATTTTAAAAAAAAAAAAAATGCATTCAGATGAGGCAAGTAAGACTTGTGCACATTTTCATGGCAACTGAATACAATGGTCCTTGAATAGTGTCCCACAAGTTACCCCCAAAGAGTGAGGTCAAAGGTCATCTATAGTCCAATGGCCCCAAACATGGTCAGAATTATGAAATTGCTTGCGATTTAAATGCAATGGACTTTTGTTAGTGTCAAACATTTGTGACCTCATGTGACCGTTGGTTCAATTAACAAAAACCGCGACAGAGATGACACCTGCATTAGGAGAACACTAGTGGGTACCATCCAAGGGAAACGTTCTAGGCCTATATGGGCTTTCTTCTGTAACCCCAAAACCTCAATGAGGTCAAGTGGGGGAACCGGCCTGTCACTCCGGTCACCCACCTATAATACTAGGATTCTTAAAAGAGCATTTTTGGATCATTGTTGAATATGTTTAATTAAATCGTAAATTGTAATTTAATTTTGCAATAATTTGTACAAAGAAGGTACTAATGTGATGAATGTTAATACATTGAAAAAGAATCAAATTTTTATCGTATTTGTTTCTTCCACAGATTTCAATAGAGAAGCAGACCAAATTGATGCTACAACCCCCGGACAGGAAGCATTTGCTAGAATTTATGACTTTAGGGGTGATTTGAAAATATTCTTAATGTTATGGTATCATTTGATCTTATACTTTGATTCACCAATGGCGGGATTACGGTTGTTTATCGTTCCGCGCGTAAAAGTAAATCAATTTACTCAGCTCAGCACAGAATCGCCATGTCACACAAACATTCACCCACACTGCTGCTTCTCTTGCGTTGTCTTGCATTTTACCAGATAGTTCGCACTGTTCGGAGGCCCGCTTATTTTATAAATTGTTCATTCAGTTTTATTGTTTTTCACAACAAAAAGTAATTTCAAAATCATTCAATACTTGACATGTACAAATTTTGAGAAACAAACTAATAAATCCGAAATGTGTTGTTTATGTGACCGTAAATAGAGTGTCAGATGTTTAAAACAATGTGAATTTCTAGTTATTGGTACAGAGATTACATATTCTTCATTCTAATAAAGATAATAAATTATAACTCATTGACCTCTGTCCATTTTTAATGAGGTTGGTGTCTTGTCACTGAGTTAATGTGAGAAACGTCGAATTTGGCCCCAACCTATTTTGTGAGAGCCTATGCAGTCATGAGGATGGATGCTGTAGCCTGAATTAATTAATCCACCTATAGACTAAAAAAAAAAATTGATTATCAATGAACTTCTACATGACACGTGATAGAACATGATAGGTCTTGTGTTTATACTTTTTGGACACACCGAGTAGCCTGTGGAAACTTCTAACATTGTGGCAGTATAGAAGATGATGGTTACTGTGCTGTCTACTTTTGGACAGGATATTGATATTAATGAGCTCATTTTGCATATTTTCAATCCAAATTGATAAACCACAAGTTTTGGTGCAATCTAAAATCGCACCGACCGCGTAATTCTCTTGTTACAATGACACTGATTTGGGCGCCTTCACAAACAACGTTTATAATATCAATTCTATTATTTGGCTAATTTACTTTTTTGAACATCCAGTCATTTCAATGTCAAGGTCATAGGTCATATTCCTCGATATTAGGATGGTCCCCTTTTCCTGTGATATATATCATTCATACTTATTTACTGCTTTGCTACTAGCCCACTAAACCCACATGGCAAAGTAATGTAAGGTGCTGCATGTCTGTGATATGCCAACTATATGATGTCCAAGCACTGTGGGGGAAAAAGTGAAGTCCTTCTGTTTTTGAAATGAATCTTAATTTTAAAAAAAAGTTCATTGTTGAAATGTCCTACTAATGCCTAAATGTGTAAGAATTTAGTCAGCCACAATTGCAACTGTCCAATAATAGCAGGTTTATGTATCTCCCTGCTTCCACCAGCCATTCCAGTTGGGGTTTTGGTGGGGAATTTGTCATACACTCTCCAGTACCTTTTTCAACACACATTGTACAGTACACCTGGTTTTTGAGGGATAAATGCTGAGGTTGACAGGACCTCCAATAGCCAAAATAGGCTGATTTTTGCATGTTTTGGCATGAACCCCTGGGCGTGCGCCCCGAAAGCACCCCCCCAAATGTGCCACTCAACTGCTGTACATAACAAGGACTTTTGTACTGGGTTGAATGTTTTTTCCCGCTATAGGCCATTTCCCATCCTTACATGCTCTGTATAAATAAACACAGCATATACTGAGTGATGCTGCTAGCAAGATGGTGTTTCGTTCGCCTATTTTCACTATGACCAAAAAACTTCGTAAGATTTGTGTGGATCATGGTTACGGAGAATTTGTGAGTAACTAACAAGCCTTTGGAAAGTCAAATCACATTTCATGAAAATTGCCAAAATAGGGAGGGCAAGAAATGCTTCTTTTTGTAAATACATGTTGTCCTAAGAAACACCCCCCTAACTATTTTGGATAAATACTTCAAGAAAATGAGATAAGTTTACACATGATTTCAGTGGCCCGGGACTTTCGTAATCCGTATCATAATTTTGTTGTGCACGTTGTAATAGTTTAAAATTTGTATGAACTGTTGACCTCAGGATGTCCGAAAACAGCGTCCCCCCCTGCTCGGTTGGTTTGTATTATTGGAAATCGGCGAAAATAATCGTGTGGAAAGGGTTTTTGTGGGGATTTTAGACTTTCCATTTTTGACTGTATAACCGCCCTCCCTTTTGAAAATGCACTGCCCCCGGTCTTTATTATGGAACAATACGGTAAACAAAATTCTATCAAGCTTTGTTTTTACCACAGTGCATTTTAAAACAATATCTTTAACTTCCATCATACAAGAAAGTCATGACAAGATTTTTCGGTGCACAGTGCATATGCAATGACCCCAATGTTTTGACATTGCCAATGATTTAACATTTAATTAAATGCTCGCTATCACACAGAGAAAGTAGTTTTAAATATTTTCAGATTATATAATATGAAAACTTATTTTTTTTAAACATACTTTGCCTGTCTTTTTTTTAAGTGCAAATGCTTTTGAAAGTATTGCTTTATACAGTTTTTTAAAATCTCACATTGTAAAATGCTTATAAGTTTCCATTTTAAAATGAATGCAGTTATGACACTTCACTTTTGGGCTCATTTTTATACAAACCCCATTTGAACAGAGACCAAGCATGGATTTTCCCATTTCAATCTCTGTAAACAAATATTTAGCAGCTCAGTGTTAATTTGTCCTTTTTTATTGTTTTGTTTTTGTCTTATGTGGTACAATTACATGCTGATCCGTCTCTTTTTCATTCAATCTAAACATGAAATTTCAATTATTCAGTAGTCAACGCGGAAGTTTGACTTTCACACACTTTTTGAAGGGGCATGTCATGATCCACAACCAACCTCGTCCCCCCCGACTTAAACTAAACAAGTTGAGATTTTATAAACCATCTGAACCTGTTACCATGTGTACCGAATCTTAACGTGCACATTGTGGTTGGTTCCTGCCAAAATTTTGCATTTGTATTTTTGGTCGAACGGACAGAAATTACAGCACAGTGGCCTATGGACAGTGGTAAATAAGCACACAACGCAAGATCGGATCAACTTACGTTACAGGAGGTGATTTTTTTTTAGGCATACAAGTTTCTCTGAATTCACTGGAATTGTCGAGACCAACCTACCGAGAACTTTCTCAAAAGTTTATTGGACAAACATACAAAAGAAACTGCAAAACCTTGTTTTGAACTTACCTGGTATCGTACTCGTCCCTATAGAAACCATGCTTTGAATTTCTATCGTGCACGACAGAAATTACTCAACATTATTACATAAAGACGGCGTATTTTTCTTATTCACTCAGGTGTGATCATACAAGTTGGTAAGCATTTAGCAAATAATGCAAAATCCACAAGGGTTCGAAAAAATGGGTGTGATTTTTTCTGGAATGGGTCTCATGGTCTGTTTTAATTTTGTGAATAGCTTTTCTCAATGATACTACTTAATGAACAATAAACATACCGTAGGTGCTGGAATCAAAATGGACTTTTATTAAAAGGAACACCTAAAAAATATAAATTAGACATATCTAGAATCAATATTTCACACTCTCTCTCTCTCGCCACTCACTCTCTTCATCCCTCTCTCTCAATCACTCTCTCGCCCTCCCTCTTTCTCTTTTCATCGTATATTCTTTCATGTAAAGCCATCAAAAAAGAATATCAGACTCATTTGGATCGACCTTTATTTTTAGCCCCTGCACACGTGCAGCAAGCTTTTTTTGTTCCAGGATTTGTTAGTATATTTTCTGATTTTATGAATTTATTTGTTTGCATGTTTGTAAATACCCCATTTGAAGTGGTCTTAATTTGAAGTTTGATTTCTTTTAAACTCTCCTTAATTTTTAAGATGAATGCTTATTGAATGTTGATTAGATTGCATCTTATTCCCTTCATTTTTTTCCTGGGTGCTTATTATCATTCAAACATTCAATTCGTTGAGTTCTCTTTTCAAAACTTCCTGTGCTTAAAATTTCCCAGGGCACGTTATTAACCTAGATTTCACTTGCATGGAGCATGACATAGGGCCCTACATATCATCTTTAGAAATTGGGAATAAGTATATTTTAATCTATAAACTGAACTAATCCCTATATTCCAACTTCTCATTTAAACTCACTCTTATAGATATTCTGGCATTAGTACATTCTACCTATAACTCATACCTTAGATCAGCCCCAAGTATAACTACGGGTAAAAACGCGGATTTCAATATCACTCCATAGTTCTGTGCATATGTATGAATTTGTTCTATAAATTAGGGCACTCAAGAGCCCCTACCTTTTTATTTTGTTACAGAAATAACTTAAAATGACAACCAACAAAAAGGTGATTTTGTATATGCTTATATTTCATAGAAACATAGGTTGAATTTCCCGTATTTGCTCCTATTACGAAATTAGAAATTCACATTGTTTTGTACCAAAGAACAGTTCTCATCTTAAATCCTTAGAGAAAGGGAATATTTTTTATATAAGCTTTACAACCAGGGGCAAAATCAATCAGAATTTTCACATTTTTCAGGACACCTGTTATTTGAAATTTCTCGTTGCACCTTTAAAACCATAATTCATCCAATCGAACTTCAGTTCTAAACCTTTCATGTACTGGGTTTTGTGAAGTTTATACAATAGCTGTGCATCTTCATTTTTTGCCACAGTTTGTTTTTTTTGCAGTGAGACACATACTAAATCCAAGTCTCTATGTTGCGTCTGTTGTGCATGTGTAAAGTTTAGGTTAACCCTTTCAAATTACTCGTACATGGACATTACCCCAATTGCCACCAAACCAGTTCCTCGGTTGGTACCATGAGACTGCTGTCCTGGTAGTGGTAAAGATCACATACAACTTCAGAAGATCAATCAGAGGGCCACTTGAAGACAGAAAAAAGGTATCTCAAAAGTAGACGACCACTAGTGTTCAAAAACGTCCTTGCCTTCACTGGTTAATACCACTGCAATTGCTGATTTTGACAAATGTTTAAGTATGCATTTGGGCCAGATGAACAGAGACGGATGCATTGTTAACTGTTATACAGTTCTCTGACCCCATTTCCTGTAGTGTCAACTGTGAATCCCTAAATTTTCACCAATGTCAGCACAAACTGAAAAACGGTACACTTATCTCTTTACAACCAACAAAAACTATCAGTGACTCATCTCTTCCATTTACAGCTCAGGGTACTGTTGGATAGCTGGACACCTTATCATCGTCATGAATATTTTGAGATACGCTGCCACATGCATGAGGAGAGTTACAAGGTCTCAAAGACATGGCTACAAAAATGATTAATGGAGGACAATTATTCCAGAGACTATAAGTGAAACTTAAAGGGGGATGGCCCGATTTAAGGATATGAAGTTTTCATCTTGATAGATTGGCCTTCACTCACTCCAAAACCACACTGTAAAGTTTGGCGCCGATATTTAACCAGTTTTGGTGAGAGCTAAAAACGTGATGTTGTAGGCCCTAGCATAGAGTGCTGTGTACAATTAATTTGGCGACAAATGGGGCACATTTTTGCTCATAACTTCCTAACCAACCATCCCTTTGGCTCTAGATTTTACCCAGTAATGAGAAAATAGTAGCTTTCTTATCTTCTGATAGCCAAATGTTGACCCCTCCGGTAAAATCTGGGCTCTGAGGGACGGGCTAATTAGCAGATCGGGCCATGGAACTTTAATATCTCCAAAAAATCCAAAATAACTTTTATTTTTCGTCAACATTTATTTTGCTTATAATTCTTAAATAGAGGCATCACACCTCCACACCCCCTCCCTAGGGACACCCTGGAGATTTCTGTGATTGAATTAGGTTCATCTCATAGTATTTGTAATGAAATGCTTGTTGCCGCAGGGCTTACCCGAGGGCATAAACCACATTCATAACCCAAATTACCATGTATACCGTACTTTTTCGAACTATTTACTTAAACCAAATTAAATTCATTAAATATCAAATTCAGTTCTAAAATTGCATGATGTGTTCCACTGTTCGGCGGTTTCATCCATGGCACCTGCTAAACGTTGTTTATTCCTGGTCATGTGAATGCGTATTGAACAATCGAGTACGCCGATACATACGAGTATACATGAATAATGAGATGTTTTCCAATGACATGAGAAGTCATGGTGGCAAGCTTGAATCCCGTGATAAGACTTTTCAAGGCACGGTTTTGTATTGATTTTAACGGTCAATCGAAAAAAGGCTTTGTCATGCATAGTGAACCAAAATGCCAAAGAATGCAAAAGATACACTGATAGTGTTTAACCTTTGAACTGTTAGTAAGCCTTGGTAATGTCGAATCCAATTTTAGAATTGTTAAATTTGCAATTTTTGCCGTAAGTGGACGCAAATTACAACAGAGTGCCTTGGTGGGAACCTTTTGCCATTTGCATTTAAAATGGTGCAGAACTCTTAACGGTGTCATTTCGTGATTCAAGCAACTTCTGTTTGTTTTCACCTAGATATTCTTAGCAAAAGCTTCAAAATTTGAGTTGATCCCTATCTGCGGTTTGGTGTTATGAGGCACTTGGCTTGTTTCCCACGTTCCCATAGGCCACTTGGCTGTAATTTCTTACAGATAACGCCAAATTTGCACATAAGAGTATGTACAACATGCTTGCTAATGCTAACGGTGCACATGGATAAAAATCTCAACTTTTTTTAGGAAGTCGGGGGGAACCTAGGTTGTGATCATGAAATGCCCCTTTAAGTCTACCAGAACTAGGTTCAAAGATTCTACAATTCACATTTTTTCTAAATTTGATATGTCAAGTTGATTTAATCAATGATTTTAAAAAAATCATTGATTAAAGAGAGGTTTTTATACCTACTTTTTGTGTCGGCCTGAACGAATGTTCATGGCGGCACATACTAGTCCAAAACTCTGTGTTTCTGTACGTCCGTACCGGCCATATTACTCGGTTAAACCTTTTTAAATGTTCTGTTGGCTAAACGCTATCCCCAATATATACTTCAAACTTGAAGGGTTATAGAGTACGTTGCCACATATCATGTAGTAGAGATTTTGGCTGCATTATTTGCATGGTCATAAATTTTCATTAGCTTATTTTTTCAGACATTTTGGGTCACCTTTTTACAACAGTCTCTGCCAGCTAAATGCGATGGCCCGATATATTTTCATGCCGTATGAGTTCCGTAGGGTTACAATGATGTAACTGGTGGAAAGGAGGGGGTGGGGTTGGGGGACCTCATTTGACTTGGGGACCTCATGTGAACCTTGGCCCTGCTCAAATTTAACCCTTTCATTCCATTTTTTAAACGTATTTGTATTTATTTTTTTTAACAATAAAAAATCTCACAGGCAAGTATTGAGTAATGTGGTCCACCCACCTTAGCGGGGACAAAAAACCGTATTTTAAAACTTTGGTACTAACTACATAGGTCAATATCGCACAAGAATCACCACAAATCTACATTTAAAGAAACTTAATTCTCACATCGTTTGGGCCATTATGCCTGGAGGCCTCAAACTGGCCATCAAGATAGATGAGGTGGTGACATGTGACGTCAACACCGGGCAACGACAAAGTACTGGCGCATATGTCGTGGAGCCAATCTACAGGGCCTTGTGCTTTTAAAATTCATGCTCAATCAGGTGTGATAAGGTTAAATAATACTGTTAACTGTATTGGCTATAGGCGTTGGCACCTCTAACATGGTCATAGACCGAGTGCTAACTTGTGTTTGTAACCATTTATGTCACCTCATCTATACATAGACATATTTATACACCAATTGACCTTGCAAGATTTGTCCATTTTATAACACCCTATTCGAGGCTCTAACCTGCCAATGTGAATTGTATATACAAAGGGTTAATTTACTTTTAATCAGGACTATTACTTATGTGCAAAATATATGGAACATATTGTTACCTACCTGAGTTATTACTACAAGAGTTTAAGAAATGGAGAATTAGGGGTTCCATCACTGAGTAAACGCTTGTTTTTTGGACCAGGCACCCGGTGCCGGGTGTCGTGAAGTACCCCCCCCGCCGGCCTGTCCGATGGGGCCAAAACAAGCGTTTACTCATGAAATCCATGATTGAACCCTGTTCACACATATTATTTTGCATGTTTTTACCTTAAATCCTCCAAAATGCAGCTTGCAAGTCCTCTTTTCATGTCATGGTTTTCGTCTTCTTCACACTGAGAAAAACAGCACGCATCGATTTCTCAATGGGATGTTCCATACGAATAGTGGGTGGTGCTTCGAATGTGCCTTTACATGGCAAAATATTTGAAAGCATGTTTTGTGTTTTGATTCAACAGCATGTTTCTGAAAATACATTTTTTTGATTAATATTATATTGGGCTTCATATTTTTTGAGACAATAATAGCCATAATCACCATGTGTCATTGTACACACGTCTACCTATTTCTACATGCCTACCCAAAAAGTGATCAGAAATCGATTACTGCAGGGCCATAAACATTGTTTAGGACTGGCTCTCAACCAATCACAAATGTGGAAATCTCCTAATGATGTGTGAACATAAGATTAATTACTCCAGCATTTCAATTGATTACAATTATATGTGTAATATAGTTTCTAATTTTACAAAGATGTTTTGGATGATTTTAACATAAGTTGTAATCACCTGTAAAGCATGAGTCATCTGATTTTTTTCAAAGTGGGGGAACTGGCCAATTTGATGCAATTTAATTTGTCAAATTTAGATGCTATGCTTCTGATTGCAATGGTAATAATTATTTCCCACTTTTCAGTGGAGTATGCAAGGAAGCAATTTACACTTACGACATTTACAGAGTTAGTTCTGATGAGGTTATAGAGTGAAAGGAATGCCTCATATGGAACAAGAACAATTTAGTATCATTTTGGTTGTCGTCAGGAGACAAATTGTGATTTAGGAGTAAATAGTAAAGAAATATTTTCAATGATTTTTAAAAGTGTTTTGTTTGCTCCACTTTTTCCGCACCTGATCACCTTGTCTTGATGACTGCAAATTCAACAACTTTATGGCTTATTTGTTGCAGCTCTACACAATTTTTGTAATCATAATAGTAATAATGCTCTTTAACATAAAAAGTAGCTGCTATGGGCATGTGGTAGAAACCGTTTGTTCTAAATCTCGAGATTGTCCTTGCTGTAGAGGTATCCCTGTTGGATTTTCAGAATTTTGTTTTCGATATTTAGCGACAGTGTCTGCAATCGTATACAAATATGGATTAATTGCCGAGTTAATGGGTAGAACAAAGGATACTAGCCAGGCAAATGCTGCTGGGGGTAGAGTAACTACTCTTAATTGCACTAAAATACCAAGAACAATGATTGGAAACCAACAGCAGAAATCTGTGGCCACTATAGCTGCTACCTTGGCAGTTAGCCTGATTTGCTTTTTCATTTCTTGTGTACGACCGGTATGTTTTGAGGACGTTTTAACCGTTCTCAATATTTCTATGTAGCAGCCGAGTATGACTGTGTAACAAACACAGTTTAGGCCAAGGAATACTGCTACTGAGAAATACATACCATTTATATGTCCTTGAAAAGTTGTCTTGGTAAAGTATTTGTTCAAAATTGCAATGCCACTTATGCGGGTATCAAAGGTAGTCGATTCTGATACATAAGTTGGAATTAGAGCCAGTGGTAGCCCTATACACACATGTGAGTTATCATAAAACTTGTAAATAACCCCTGCCAAAATTGATGGTGTGATCCCCAATATTAATGCAAATAGCCACATCAATAAAATTGTTGCAATCGCTGACGACTTATTAAATTTGTTGATAGTGTATGGAAACTTGATGTTTATAAACCTGTCAATACTGATTAATGTCACAAAGAATACAGAGGCCTCACTTGATATAATCGAGAGTGCTCCTGAAATTCTGCAAGTAACGCTGGAACGCCAGGCTTCAGATTGCGTTGGGAAATACTCGCCAAAGTAAACATCCGCAGATGCTATCACAATCATATAGATCCCCATGAGCAAATCTGATATGGCAAGATTCACCAGAAGGATATCTTGCACTGACATTTTCTTGGACGATTTTAGTTTCAAAGCAAGCACAATGATGTTTCCAATAAGTGCATTTGCACCAATTATGAAAGTAGCAACTAGAATTATATGATATGACATTAGCCTGTCACAAGTTAGATAAGGTGATCTGCCCTCTGTAGCACCACAGGTAATGTTACCAGGGACATAGCACTCACATATTTCTTGATGACTAGCATATACAATAGCAGTTTCGGGTAGCTTAGAGAAAACATTTCTTCTTAATTTTGTCAGTGCATTGCCTTCCAGGTCTAAATAATTCAAAGCACTGACATCTTTAACGTTATAAATTTCTGTCAGCTTGTTGAATGACAAATCCAGGAAGACCAAATTTGGTGTGTCGCTAAATATCTTAAAATCTAGTGTATCCAAATGATTGTGGAATGCATGCAAGATTGTTAAATTTGTCAAACCTTTGAATATTCCAATGGGCAATTTGTGAATGAGATTACTACCAAAGGATAAGCCGATCAAATTATCTAAATCTCGAAAGTAGTTACTATTCAATTTGACCAACATATTTCCTGCAAGATCAAGTATTTGCAAGTTACGCAAACTCTGAAATATATCGCCAGGTAGTGAAGTCAACTGATTGGAATTGAGGTACAGAGAACCCAGAGTTTCTAAACCTCGGAAGGTGTCAGAAGCCAGAGTCGTTATTCCATTGCCATTCAGAAATAGATAATCAATACTTTTCAAACCATAGAAGGCATTTGATTCTAAAGTGACTAAATGATTCCATCCAAGGCGCAGTTCAGTGACATTCCCAAGACTTGCAAACAATCCAAAAGGTATTGCACTTAATAAATTGTTGTCCATGTTTAACACTTTCAGTTTGTCTAATTTGGAAAACAACTCTTGATCCAGTGCTGCTAAGTGATTATACCTTAATCTTAAATATTCCAGATTGTGCAATTGTTAAACAAAGAAGTAATTTAGTGTACAAGCTTAGTATAAGATAGATCTCAACTAATCAAAAACGTACAAATGATGCAAATGCTCCTGCTTCTATCATATCATCAGGTTCTCCTAAGCTCAGGATTCTAAAAGGGGCAGTCGGAAAGGCATCAGCCAGATGTGATATACATTACTTTGTTCAATATACAATACCTGTAACATTGGCAGGGATAGACAAGTAACACTGTTTTCTTGATGGGAATTATCAGAAAAACAATGATGAGTACTTTGTCTGTACTCAAGGTGAGAATGCAGTAGATGAAAAGACAATCTGCATAAACTCAAGCCATACTTTGAAATTGTGCCTGAATTGATAGTACTAAAATATGAACAGGTGATCTGTTCATATACCTTTTACATTGCAATCTGACGGCTGACTAATGAGGCAGTGATGAATTGAATTCAGGGACATGTAGGAGGTATATCTGTAGCTGATAGACTGGAACCACAAGGCTGAAATTGCCTTGTTGCACTCAGCAGGAAATGATCTTTATGCTGCACAACAATATTGCAAGATTTATGGATCCATTTATCATTAAGTATTGTTCAAACAGTCGACTTGGTTTCCTGCTCGTTCGGATGGCTACAGCCAAAAATTGTTTTTGTTTGTCGAAGGGAGATGTCTGTTACTGGTGTTATTCAACAAGGTTGTCAGATTAGGAGAAGCATAATTGAAGACTGCAAGTGTGGTAGGAACTAGCACGGAATGTTAGACTTTCATGACCACATCTCCATGGAGCAAGGTAACCATTGATGTCACTGATATCCACCCAAAGGTGTTATCTGCAGCTGGGCAAGAACTCTAGTGGCCACAGTTTTGAAATACAATGATAAAGTTGATGATGGTTGATGCACAGGGTGCTGATCTTTGACACCGCCAGGTTTGGGGATGCAGCAACTGATAGTAGAATAATCAGCAGGTGCAGTGGACAGTTAGATATGGTATACACAACTTGATAAAGTTCACCAAGTTCAATAAAAATGAGACACGACCCTAGTGTATATGAAGAACAACAAGAAAGAATGTTAATTTTTGTGTCGTCTGCAAGAATTGCAGAAGGAATAGGATTACTCTGGGTATGTCTGTGTGTCTGTGTGTGTATCTGTGTGTGTGTCTGTGGTCAAATGTTACCCTTAATATATTGCATGCTTGTATGAGTTCCGTAAGGGCTATGATGATGTAACTGGTGGAAAGGAGGGGGCTGGGGGATGGGGTCAAATGTTGAGGTGACCTCATGTGACTTTAATGACCTCATGTGACCTTGGCCGGTGAAAGTGAGAACACTGTCCGGACAAGGCTTGGTGCAAGTTATCTGGAGTTCCGTTAAGGCGTTTTAATGATGTAACTGGTGGAAGGAAGCGGTTTAAAGAGTTATCTACCTGATTAGATGTTGGCCATATTGGGCAAATGACATATGCAAATGAGCTAATTAATTTAATATGCAAAACTCAGCCGTCGTAATTCCACTATATTGAAACGGGTGCATCGGAGATGTAAAATCCTTCACTTCACGAAAAACCATTATGGGCGCATTTCTTTGATTTAAAGTTCCTGATTCATGCGGACTTAAGGATGCAAAGAGCAATTAAATATGCATAATTGCGGTAGCGCTCTAAACGGGTACTTCGATTATGCAAAATTCCTTTGACTACATGAAAACACATACCATAATCTTTGTGATGGGGGGGGAGGGTGGGGTGTTGGGAGGGGGACGGGTGGGGGTTGGGGAAGGGTGGGGTGTGGGGGAAGGGTGGGGTGTTGGGGAAGGGTGGGGTGTTGGGGGAGGGGTGTTGGGGAGGGTGGGGTTGGTGTTGGGAGGCGGAGGGGGTGTAGTGGTGGGGTGGGGGGCGTTGGGAGGGGTGGGATGCATGTGGGTAGGTGGCGGGGTGGGGTGCGTTGGGGAGGGTGTTGCGTTGGGGAGGGGTGCGGGGGGGGAGGGGTAGGGATGATGTGTGTCGGGGTGGGGGGTCGGGGAGTGAAATAGGGGGGTGGACGGGGTTGTGTGCGTCGGGGGGGGGGGGGTGCATCAGGAAGGGTGGGGTGTGTTGGCGAGGGGCAGGTGAGTCGACATCATGTGATTTCTTGGTGACCTCGGTGTGGACCTTGTGACAACATTGCGAACCTTGGGGGACCCATGTGCCTTGGATGACCCCATGTGGGGGGGGAACCCCCCTTGGTGACCCCATGTGACCTTGGTGACCTCATGTGACCTTGGGACCTCATGTGACCTTGGTGACCTTTGTGACCTTGTGACCTCTTGTGACCATTGTGACCCATTCACAAAAATAGGGTGTTGGGGATGGGGTCGTGAGTGGGATGCACAGGGAGGGGTGGGTGGGGTGTGTCAGGAGGGGGCAGGGTGGGGTGCATTGGGGGAGGTGAGTGACCTCATGTCACCTTCGTGACCCTGTGTGACCTATGTGACCACCAGTGATATGTGACTTTAATGACCCCATGTGACCTTTTGACCCATGTGACCTTGGTGGACCACATGCCCCTTTCGCCCCATTCACAAACCGCGACGCGACGACACTAGCGGTCAAACGACCGTGACGTATTTTTCTTAATTGAACTATTCCATTTAAATGGGCCTGTGAAGAGTTAGGAAATCTTTCACAAGAGCATAGATTTGCCATATGTCTGTGGAAGTTTTAGGACAGTCTTACAGGAGTGGAATTGCAATTTGAATAGTCCATGCTGTGATTTTCACGAGCAACTGAAAATGAATTTGTTTTGCATGTAGATCTTAAAAATAATTAAGATGAAAATGGCTTTTAAGAACAATATGAACCTTTTAATGAGATGGTCCTGAGATAACTCCCTAATAATGAATGAAATTTGAGACTATTCTTGAATGGATAATTCGGTTTACAAAATCAGCGTACAGGTGTCTCATACAAACGGTAGATTTTGTGATGAAAAGGTGTTTTCACTCATGTTCAACTTCTGATCACTCAAATATCCTAAGATTTGTGATCCCTATACTGCAGGGGGTCTCAATAGGCGGATTGCAGGCCAAAGTCCGGGCCCCCGCACCACCCATTGGTTTTGGCCCTCGATGGCTAAAAAAATATAAAGGGAAAAACCTAAGAAATTCAGGTGTATTTAAGTAGGGAACTATCAATATGTTGTATTTTCTGGCCGTCAGTAAAAAATTGAGAACCCTGCTCTATCGTAGTGGAAAAGGAAACTGATGTTGCTTGTCTCCATTTCAAAATTGCTCAGATTTCAAGATGGAAAAGGAAAGTGATTATCAGTAGATGCGAAAAAGGACAGCTGTTGGATCACATAATGGAAGAATAACGCTATGAATAGAAATGAAGGGGTTTATCAATCTAAGCAATCTCTATGATCCTTTATAATTACCAACACCGCTATTTTGACAATTGACAAAACAGGAGATGCCCTTGTCAGGTGAATTGCCACAGTGTATTAATGCAATGTGGATCATGAACTTATTTAGTAAACCTATAATAACTCCTTCTTTGGACTATTTGTTTCATGCAGATGAAAAATCAGTGTTAAAATAAGTGTGGTGTTAAGCGTGTATTTCCTTTTCTCCCCAACAATTTGCTTACCTTGTGGAAGTCTGAATTTTTGAGAACCACCAACCAAGGACCAAGCCAAACTGTATTGACAAAAATCCCACATCGGGGTTCAATGCTATAACATGATGACATGGTGCATAGCTGGGTGTAAATAACATGCTTCGTATTGGGACATGAGAAAAATTAGATGAATACCATAATTGTAAAGGCAACATATGAAGTGATTACTACACAAAATATATATAGTCTTAGGTCATTTGACAAAAAAACATATTGAAAGTGAAACTACATGCAAAGTCTACAGGGACACTGAAATTAGCGAACAAAAAGATTCAGACAGATTGACAAATTCCTATGTGCACGCCCAATGAGCAAATCCATTAGGTTGTCTTGCCGATTAAAAATGGACGACTTGAAATTACATTACCAGCAAAATTGCTGTGTCTTGGAATGTGCAATGTACCATTTGTATATCGTACATATTAAATAACACAACATTTGGCTGAAATTTACTACTTAGTTCTCTAGGTAGACAAGGATGAGGGATTATTCATCTTTCCCTATGAGTAGCCAGCGCACACAAGAAATGTTGAAAAACAAAAACAGAAAGCGATGGACCTTTCGGACCTAACACACTATAGATGACATCTATCTCTCCTTACCACCCCAGGCTTGAATAGCTCAGTTGGAGAGCGACGTTCTAGTAATACGGAGGGGGATGTCGCTTCGAATAAGAGCCCAAGCGCCAAAATGTTTTTTTCCCAACCCCTTGGGATGTGCTGACTACTCTAGGGAAGATACTACACAAGAATGTTTATCCCAATTACGTACTGAAGTTTACACTAGCAGTATCTCACCTATTTTTCTTCTCTGGATGTGGAGTCACAATCTTCTACCAACTAATAACAATCTGCTTCAATTCGACCGTATGCACATTTACGTTCTCCCAATATGAGTTGTCAATATCCATCCAGGTTACGTTTTGATGTGTCGCAATGCTTAACATCAGAAAAATAGTAAACCATATAGCGATTTAGGGTCATGCATTGTACAAAAACAGTAGCACTAAAATTAACTTGCTTTCAAAAATCTTATTGGTCCTAAATCCATGCAAGGTACGGTTTGATGACGACATCTCTTTATTGTTTTCAATTTTCCTGCAAATTAATTTCTCTGTTTTTGGGTTTACCTGACGCAAATTTTATAATTCCATTCGAGGAATAACTGAATTCCACGCCGTTCCGCTATTGCGACAATATTAAATAATTTGGAGTTCCCCATCGGCTCACATTTAGTCTTCAAACGTGTGCGCAGCAAATTATCAATGCATCGGAAGAATACAAGCAAGTTGGAAGCAAATAATGCACTGTGCATGAGGCTAAACCGGTACGGCTGCAGCTTAATTAGTTTACTGCATTCATTTGCCACGCCCGACACCAATTGTTATTGTTGTCCTCATCCTCATCCTCTATGTTGGATGGAAATCCCCATCAATCTGGGATGAAAACATGGGTGGGAAAAACGTGGGGAATCTAGGAAGCTCCTCTGGGTAAATTTGGACCATTTGGATGGGAAACTTGACCTTTTCGAAAAGAACATAAATAAAAAAATGGTGGGAAATCTATGGGAAATGTGACTATCTTCCCGGGAATTTGCATTTTTTCAGCCCTGAATGAAACCTTGACATATGACACATATACAGTGTACGGTGGTTTGTGGGCACAGAAGATGAGCTATGGATGGTGAGGACATATTATGACAATGACAGAGCAGTAAAGAAACAATCGCAGGTGGCAAGTATTAGCGAAAATAGTTAGGAATTTTACCTGAACCACTGCCTGTGTAACCATAGTGTAAATAACTTCTTAGCATGTTATGGACACCAGCAGCACACTACAGCTAGTAAAAACCTTATGTATG
Source organism: Ophioderma brevispina (assembly GCA_023653785.1). Taxonomy (NCBI): domain Eukaryota; kingdom Metazoa; phylum Echinodermata; class Ophiuroidea; order Amphilepidida; family Ophiodermatidae; genus Ophioderma; species Ophioderma brevispina. The sequence continues at coordinate 11,420 of JAMKCH010070352.1, read as the reverse complement.
TGTGATACACACTTGACTGACGAATAAATCAATCTGCTACTTCTGGAAGCTTCTGGCCGTCGAAAACGGCGATGATTAGCCAAAAATAAAATACACCGATAAGGAATCGGACACGAACCAATTTGAAAGTTTAAAATCTGTAATCGGGATAGAAACAAATATTAGGGTGATCGGTTAGGCACTATAATTTCAACTGCTCAAAATATATTGGCGATAAACACCCAGCTAGGTTACTGATCGATAATCTCTGTAGATGTTTTCTATTTCCCACCATCAATTGACATTGATTTTGAAAGCCTCGGAGAAAGCCTCGACCCTTGTCATAAAAAACCACACACGGAGTGACTGTATTACTCTGGCCGAGACGAGCATGGTGATACACAATTTCATAAACGGTTGATAAAATAACTTTTGGGATTTGAACATCCCCTCTATGTCGGAATACCCGTGCTTCCGAAGCGATGATGCCTGAGACCATGAATCTACTTCAAGGTAGTGTCAACCCTTAGTGCTTGTTTTCACACAAATCGGATGAATTTTTGCACCATTTTAAACATCAACCGGTGTTCTATCGTTACCAACAAAGGTTTTCCACTGCAGACAATCCCGAGCTGTATTTTTTTGCCGATTAAAACAACTATTTGGACCATGTATTTAAAGTCACAAAAACCGCCATGGTCTTAACGGAGGGAATTTAAGCACATTTTACGCCGTTCAGTGAAAGGCGCAGCATCGCGTCGCACAGTGATTTTTTGCTGCGTAGTGAAGCGTGCAGTGTTTAATGTACTTTTACGGGAGCGCATCTTGGAAAAACACGAAAAATAATGATTGAAATTGAAAATTAAAAAAGCGCCACTTTAGAGCAGATGAAATTTCATTTCTTCTGATTTCTGGAGTTAAAGTTAGAGGTTGTAGAGACAAAGCAATGTTTTGAGGTTGATTCAATTGTGCAAAAGATTTGTATTCCATACCACTTGCACAACATAGTCAATTTGAAGTTCAAAGATAAAGTTATTTGAGAAAGAACCGCTTTGAATGGTGTGAAAAGTCCCTTTTACTAAACACAGATTTTTCAATGTTTCAATTTCAAAAAAATGATTCGGCAAATTTTCAGACAAGGATAACTCAAAATACCGAAGTATAAAGTTAAGGTTTAACTTCCTACGATAGCAACGGTCTTCTCTAGGGACGGTTTTTCATTTTTCAGTTGTCGATTTCTAAACTAAAGATAATTCTCCAATATATACTCCAAATTGGGAAAAGAAGGTAAAAATACACTTTTTTGACATTTTCCTCTATTTCGAAAAGTAAGCTCTATTTTAAGTAAAATGAAAAAACGTCCCTATTAGACAAATTTGTCTTGTTTTCTAAACAAAAATTAACATAAGAATCTTGAAAATTAAAATGTTTTGTTATTGCTGTCTGAAAAAAATTTGGGGCCAAAATCATGTTTTTTTTTATATTTTCTCAAAATCGGAATGTTTACATTAATCTTATGCACACCATCGGGTTCATCATCCAATTTCTTCTAGAAATGTATATACTTTTACATACATAGTCAAACATTTGCAAAGTTACAAACCAAAAATAATATGCATGAATCTCAGGGTTGCACACTGTCCTTAACAGGAGCCGATTCTGGTTACTGGTAGTTTGAATCTCTTGAATGAGGGATATACCTTCTATTCATTACCTCTGCTGCCCATTTTGAAAATGCCGCATTATGATGGTCAGGTTAATGCCCATTATTCTGCCAATAATGGGTCCGCCGAATGCAATTTATTTATAAATAGAAGCTGGTTTAGGTTAATAGAATAGAAATAAAGGGTTTGCAGTGTATATGGGCTCATTAATGTATCCTCGGCAAGAAAAACTAACAAAATAAATAGGCTCGGCCCTGCCGCCTCACACATGATTATTTTTTCTACCTCGGACACATTATTCGCCCTATGCACTGCAACCCATTTATTTCTAATTATGTGTCTGAGCCGTCCTTAGTCAACGTCGATTCAGGATTATGGCCAACATTGTGAATGTCTCATGACAGTGTTTTGCATTCGCCCTAAAGTTTTTTCTGAACCCTAAGGGAACGGATATATGCTCAGGACCCGGACGTTTAGCTTCGGTATGTGAATGATATTCTGCCATGATAAAATCTCCGTATACAGACAGTGACTTGATAATCATTGGTATTTGAGCACTATACATCTAATAGTAATACGAATCGTGCACTTGTTGATTGTTACTGAAGATATGTACTACAAACATGATTAGTGATGAAATTACTATGATTTTTAACTCTTAAAACCTGTTAATACAATTTATTTTTCAATTGCTCTTAGACACTTCACCTGTATCATATAAAGACATCCTCTAACTTGATAAGTTACTTCAGCAAAACTTGATTTTTGCTTTGGTGGAGGCTGTAGGAATTTTGTCTCTTCCTGTATCTTTGAGTGCATATTCTGTACAATTTGCTTTGTGTACATCCACTAAAACCCCATACTTGCTTCAGTGGATGCTGTTGGAACATTCTATTAACTCTGATAACTTAGCGGTTATCCGGGGGCACTATGGGTGTAAGGACTGGCGCTTCCAAACCCAGGGGCATTTGCAGTGACAACAGGATGTGAAAAATAGTGGTCCTTTGGGTGAGAGAGGAGCCAAATTACACATAAATTAGATTCCAAAAATGAGGTCATTTGGGTGTAAATTTCAAAATATTCTAAAAATTAGAGATTCTTGGGTGTTAATTTCTTCTACATTTTTCCTGAATAAGGGGTCTTTAGGTGAAAAGTGGTTAAAATTAAAAAAAAAAGTCTTTTGGAGACCAAAAAGATGCTAAAAAAGGGGGGTTAACAGCCCTGACATACATGTCATTCCAAAATAGGAGTGGTGCCCCCTCCCTCATTGTTGTATCCTCTTGCATTTGCTATTATACTCTGCTATATGCCCCAGATTTGCTTTGACGGGTTGTGGCCCAACATGTATCAGAAATCTATGGGATTAACAAGTACCCTCCTGCTTCTCTATTCGACCCTCCTGCCTTCGTGGTCACATATTCAGTGAGGAGGCTTATTATGCACTTTGATTTTAAATAAGTCAGTAGGACTATTAGTAAAAGGATGATGGGGGTTACTGCACGTAATTTTATTGGATGTTAATGTTTTTTTTCTAGTTCAACTTCAATAACTTAATTGCATCTGAAGCAAATTCAAAGGGTAATAGTCAAGTAAAATACACGAATGTATAAATAGACAGATAAAGCAAACCTGAATGTAATGCGGAGCAATGTGGATGCACAAAAATGCAAAGAGTGATGTTGTGGCACACCAATCTTTTTCATGAATAATCCATGATACTTAGAAATGATTTTACATTCTGTACCTCTATGCCCCTTTTGAAAATTGCAAGGCATTCTGATTGGTCAGTTTATGCCAAGTATTCGGCAACAATGGGTCACGAAGATTCATATTAAACAAGCTGTTTAATTGAAATAATAGAAACAAAGGGTTTGCAGTATCATCTGGGGGGGATCATAATGTATCCTCGCCTGTGCCTTGCCCATTAGTTTAGTTTTTCTTACCTCGGATACATTACTCTGCCCATAAATGATACTGGCATCGCCCTTTATTTCTCAATTATTTTACATATTGAGATTGTTGGGATTTTTCAGGACATGTCATCCATAATTGATATGCTTAAGAAGCGTAAGTGGTGCTTGCTAACTTGTTGATTACATTATCTTTTTGCAGCACCTGCACCCAATGATGCAGGGAGAGACACATACTAAGGCAAAAAATATTGGTTTGTTTTGTCCTCGTCTGTCCGACCATGTACCTTGGTCCGACAATATTTTTTTTTGCACTTTTAAAAATTATTTAACACCAAAATCTAACAACCCACAAATTTTAAAATTAAAAAAAAAAATATCCCACAAAATTGGGAAAATCTATTCTGTACCAAAGGTATTTGGGTGTTTTCAGAAAGTTTTGGTCGCACTCACTGAACGAATATGTTCATGGAGAAGGGCACATACTAGTCCGAATTCTGTGTGGCCGTATGTCCGTCCGTATGACGGGTTTAACCCTTTTTAAAAATGCTCTGCAGGCTAAACGCGATCTCCGATTTACTTCAAAACTTGATAGATGATTATTAGAGTGAGGTGCCGCAATATTAGTTGTAGCTTTGGCGCATGATTTGCATATCATATGACTTTTAATTAGCTTATTTGCATATTTTTAAGGAAATTGCAGGTGTTAACCTTTTTTGAAATGCTTGCTGGCTAAACGTTCTCTACGGACTTTATTTCAAAATGCTAGGATGATAGAGTGGAGGTTTGCCAGAAGGAATATTCATGTGTACTTTTGGCCATGCCTGCATTATTTGCAGAGTTCCGGAATATTAATGAGCCTTATAATTGGAACGCGTCAAAATCGATTAAACCCTTACACCGCAAAGGATTGATTGTGTGAAGCTTATCTGGAGTTCGTTAAGGCCGTTATATTTTTATGAATGATGTAAATTGGTTGGATGGATGGAAGAAGGTTAATTAAAGAGTTCTGACCTTGATGATAGATGTTGGCATTTATTTCGGAATAAATTACATATGCAAAATGAGGCTAATTAAAAATGCTAAAAATACAGCGTAACTCGCTATATTTTTGAAACGGTTTATCGGATATGCCCGAAAAAACCCCATTATGGTGCAATCTTCTTTGCCATTTAAATTTGAAAGTTCTGATACACACGGGCTTCTTTCGTAGGTATGCTGCCAAATGAGCTAATTAATTAAATATGCGTAATTGCTGAATCGCTTAAATGGTAATCGGATATGCGACAATTCCCCTTTGCTACATGCAAAAAACTACTATTCCATTACATCTTGTGTTGTGAATCATATGGAAGGGAAAGGGTGGGGGGTTGGGGGGTCAAGGGAGGAGGGGGCAGCCAGGCCAGTTGTGGGGTGTTGGGAGGGGCAGGGTGGGGTGTTGAGGAGGGGGAAAGGGTGGGGTGTGGAGAGGGGGAAGGGTGGGGGGGGGGGGAGAGGGGAAGAAGGGTGGACGGGTGGGAGAGGACCATATGAGGACAGGGCGAGAGTGTAGTGTGGTGGAGTGTTAGGGACGGAGGCAGGGCCCGGTGTTGGGAGGGGGGCAGGGTGGGGGTGTTACTGGGTGGAGGGTGGGGTGCGTCGGGGATGGGTGGTGGTCTGCATCGGGTGGGGAGGGGTGGGGGTGGGGGTTTTTATGTGGGGGTGTTTTCATTCGGGAGGGTAGGATGGTGTGCATCTGGAGTGGGGTGGGGGTGGTGTGCGTTGGGGGAAGGGTGCATCGGGGGGAAGGGTGGGGTGGATCGGCGAGGGGCAGGGGGTTGACTTCATGGACCTTGGTGACCTTTGTGATGACCTTGGTGAATTCATGTGACCTTTGTGACCCCATGTGACCTTTGTGACCCCAGTGACCTTGGTGACTCCATTGACCTGGTACCTCATATGACCTTGATGACCTCATGTGACCTTGGTGCCCTCATCACCTTTGGTCCATTCACAAATTGGTGTGCCGGGGTAGTGTCCAGGATGGGGATGCGAATAGAGAGGTGGGGTGTCAGGGAGGGGGAGGGGTGCATCGGGGAAGGGTGCGTCAGGGAGGTGGTGGCGTCGGTGGGGTGCGTGGGGAAGGGTGCGTGTTGGGGACGGGTGTGGTGGTGCAGGTGGGGTGGGGTGGATCTCATGTGACCCTTTGGTGACCTTTGTGATCCCAATGTGACCTTTGTACACTCTCTCCAGTGCATTTGTTTCTCTTTTCTAATCATCATTTGCACTTATCATAAAGCAAGTGATCGCGCAACTGTTTTTGTTCTTGTTTGTCGTTGCTATGTTTCCATGATTTTTAATAACATGAATCTGTGCATTTCAGTTATGTACACTGTATAATTGATGATCTGATTCTCAATATGCCGCAGTCGCGTGGGAACGATCGCACCGACTGTTCGGTTGAATATCATGTGAATGTGCAAGTAAAACATGGAGCCAAAATGCCATAGAACTGTCTACTCCGGTCATCAGATCCCTTGCCGGAGCTTAGCCTTTATCATTGGTGTTCCCGGTCCATGTCACGCGCAAAGTCTTAGTTTCATTGGAGGTGAACCAAACTCCACAAGTGAATTAACTTGCATTTAGTTTTTGTCAGCCTTATAACCATTTTCATGGATTTTTTTCCTGCTTATAGTGAAACAATTGGCATTTTTCAAATTACGTCATTTCTATTAATCATTACCATTCCAGTCTCCTCTATCACGCTTCAGGTAAAATAAAGCCACATTTTGTGTCAGTGTACATGGTTGGACTGGCAGAGCACGGCATATGGAATCATCACCTAAAAATGGCATTTTGCCCGGGTTTTAGAGTGGAGTTTGTTTGAAATCACTGCCATTTAATAAAGAGTTAACAGTAAAAAGTATTGTGCTTGATTTTATTACCATTCTTTCATATTTCAAGTACAAAATAATCTGACCTACCGACTCTACTCTTTTGAGAGCACTTTATTGACAAACAATTTTTTTTTGCCTTATCCATATGCTGTGTATCTGTCCTTGTGTGTGCGTTTTTGTGGTTTTATTTTTGGTGTTGTTAAAGAAAGTCTTTAAAATCTTTTTCATTGCTTGTTGCAAGGACAACACTAACTAACTTCAATGCCACTAAACTCAAGCCATAGGTCCATCATAGACTTTCTGTCATGGTAGTGTTAAAGGGCACATACTAAGATGCCAAGTTCCTTAAAGCTTAAAGGGACACGCAGGGATTTGCTTATCCGAAACATTCCAAAAATCATCAAAATTCACTATTTTGGTATTTTTGTTTGTCCTGGATGTGCTAACATAACCTGCAAGTGGTTGGCTTGAAATCCGTGTATTATACAGACAAGGCAGTGCTTTAATCTGATTCTGTAATTTATACATGCGTATCAAAATTTCTACCTTGAGATCAAAAAAGGCCTTTCCTCCTTGTGAATAACCCAGATATTGTGTCACATAAACCTGTACAGTTTTGAACCTTTAACACAAATATTATTGATCTTTGTTCTGTGCTGGTGTAAACCGCAATTAACTGTTTAGTGTAGATTTTGAGACGCCCTCGGATGTTTGTCTATTTGCTGGAGATGGTATACAAATTTCCTCAAATACTTCACTTTTTTTCATGATTTGGTTATTTTTTTTTGTGACTTAAAAGTAGTTATATGAATTGTACACACTAATCCTCCGCGGATTTTTAAGCTTAAAATAATACTTTTCCACATGTGTTATTTCTCGCATTAATCGCGCTTTATCCCTTTTAAAGGTCAACTTGTGCAGACAGTGAAGGAAAGGTGGATCGCTAAAAGCAAGCGACCACTAGTGCTTCAAGACAACTGCCTGTTTTATTAAAACTTTTATGTCATAGTGGGTAGACAACTCCTACACCCAACCCCCGCGGGTTCGGGTTTAAGAAAAGGCCCCTGTCTCCCCCCTTACATGTCGTAAAAGAAAGGCGACTATAAGGGGCAACTCGTCTGTTTGAACAGACGGGTTGTATTAAATTTAAGGTTGTATTAAGGTTTCTATTATGACTGTATTTAGATGTACTTGTTAAAATCATCTGATAATTGTATTACTCGTATAAGTAGTTAATAATCTGTATTAGTTAACATCAAACATCGTTTACATGTATCACTTACATATGTACCTATATAAGAACCACTCTATTTAATCTTAAAATATTGGCTTTAATGTTTCAATACTGTATTTGCTTTGTGTGTTTTTAAAGGGGATCTGATATGATTATTGTAGCTTAGTTGAAATTTTTTTCATGTGCATTTTGGATGTGTGATGAACTTTGTCATCAGTGTATGATGTGTATCCTTAATTTTATTTAATTTGATCATGTCTCTTGTGAAGCTTGTTGTTTTTCTATGTGAATTTTGTATTCAATTTGGGTTATCTTGTTTTATACGTGGATGGGTGATGATTTGGTTCGAGCAGTGTTGCTATGTCTCTATTTCAATTGTTTGGTTAATTGTTAATTTTTTAAAAAAAATGTTGTGAGTAGATTTTTATATGATTAATGTTTAAAATGATTTTGATTTAAAGGTTTAGTTTTGTTTTTTAACCACAATTACCTGTAAACGGCAATGTTGAGTTGTCGTTAAATCTTAATACACACTCACTCATAGTGGGGGTAACAATATTTTTTTTAATCATAAATTAGTTATATATCAAAAAAGGATTAAAACTGTTCCCAACTCCCGCACTTGTACTCCAAATATTTCAGAAAACATTCTTGCCATTAAATGTGGTCACCTGAAATCTGTTGGCTACCTTATTCTCTACCAAGTCTGGATGTGGGTGGCATCCTATACTCGCCCTCACATTCCTTTTCTGAAATAGGCATCTACATATGCGTGCGTAGAGTTGCTGCGTGTAAGGCCTAACAAACATTTTTGATTGTGGCGTAACCCGACCGACCGCTATTTGTACTGCCGCCTAAATTTTTTTTATTTTTCCACCATTTTTACTGATATATGGTCATGAAAACGCTGAAATGTGAAAACATGATTTAATGACGTCATACTTCCGGCACTCAAAATGACAAATAAAAGATGTGTTACAGAAAAAGTGAAGGATGTGGCCATTTGTTTTTGTATGTGTTTCATAATTGTGTGGTCTGGTATGTAAACATAAAAAAAAAAAATAAAAAAAAAAAAAAAAATCCAACCTACCTACCTAATTTTTTTTCTCTATGTAACGCCAATCAAACATTGTTGTTCTTTTAGGGCTAATTCCATCATTTTTAAGAGACACTGGCAAATTTGAAAAATTGTGCACCTTCTAGATTTCCAAATGGATATGTTGCATGGTTGTAAAGCTTTATATACATTAGGCCCTCACTTTCTTGAAATGATAAACCCCAAATCACGCACTTATGGTAAACAGAACTATTTTTTGGTCCCCCGCCAACTTTTGTTGGCGAAGGGGGACTAAAAAATGCTAGCCTCCGTGTGTGTGTGTGTATCCCACGCGATACTTTGGAACGAAGCAAGTTTGGAAGTCCATCTTCGCCACATAGATGTATCTCAGTAGGCGGTGGGGTGGATACAATGGGTCATGTGGCTGGGTCCAAAGGTCAATGTGTAAAAAATAGGGTCAACTATGTATATGGGCAAAATAGGCTAGAATCGCAATACATAAACTTTGTCAACACATACTGTTGAGTGGAGCAAGTATTTGTGTCCCATCGTGCACCATAGATGTCACTCAAGAAAGCTGCGGATGAGTTCGGATGAGGTGTCCTGTGGCAATTATTCAAGGTCAAATGGGTTCAAAAATGGCCAAACTGTAGTTCAAGTGCTGTAAGAAACCTATCTGTTGTGGTAGGATGATTAAACGTGGTGGGTGTGGTCACATTCAGTGCGGACTTTTTGAAGGTCATTTGAAGGTCATGAGGGGTCATCCACATGTCAATCACTAAATATGGTGTAGGAGGATGAAACTTGTGGGGTGTGGTCAACAGTTCAGTGCCGAAATTTTTGTAGGTCATTTGAAGTCATGCGGGGTCATTCCAAGGTCAATCACTAAACATGGTAGGAGGATGAAAATTGGTGGCTGTGGTCAACATTCAGTAACCAAAAATTTTGAAGGTCCATGTCAAGGCCATGAGGGGTCATCCAAGGCAAATCACTAAATTGTGGTAGGAGATGAAACTTGGTGGGTGTATCAACTTCGTGCCGACTTTTTGAAGGTCATTTGAAGTCATTTGAAAGGTCCTGCAGATCATTCAAGGTCAATCACTAACATGTGGTAGGAGATGAAAAGTGGTGGGTGGGTCAACATTTAGTACCAACATTTGAAGGTATTTCAAGGTCATGCGGGGTCATCTATCTAGGTCAAATCACTAACATATGGTGGAGGGTTATATGGTGGGGTTGTCAACAGTCAGTGCCAAAACTTTTGCAGGTCATGTCAGGTCAGAGGGTCATCCAATGTCAAATCACTAAATATGTGGTAGGAGGATGAACTTGGTGGGTGTTGTCAAATTCTTGTCTAACTTTTGCAGGTTTCATTTCAAGGTCTTGAGGGGTCATCCAGGTCAAATCACTAATCTGTGGTAGGAGGATGAAACTTGGTGGGTGGGTGGTAACATGTAGTGCCAACATTTTTTTTAGGTCAGTCAGGTCTGGGGGTCATCCAAGGTCAAATCATAAATAGTGGTTAGGAGGATGAAACTTGGTGGGTGTGGTCACATTCTGTGGTCTAACTAAACTTTGCATTTCAAGGTCAAGGTCATGAGGTCATCCAAGGTTCAATCACTAAATATGTGGTAGGAGGATTAACTTGGTGGCGTGTGGTCAACATTTGTGCCAACATTTTTGTAGGTCTGTCAAGGTCATGGATGGTCATCCAATGTCAAATCACTAATAATGTGGTAGGAGATGAAACTTGGTGGGTGTGGTCAACCTTCAGTGCGAAATTTTTGGAAGGTCTGTTATCACTCCTCCAAGGTCAACGCACTAAATATGTGGTAGGAGGATGAAACTTGTGGTGGTGGTCAACATTTAGTGCCACATTTGTGTTGGTCATTCAAGTCAATGCGGGTCATACAGGTCAATCACTAAATATGTGGTTTAGGAGGATGAAACTTGGTGGGTGTGGGCACCATTCTGTGTCTAAACTTTTGGCAGGTCATGTCAAGGTCATGAGGGTCATCAAGTTCAAATCACTACATATGTGGTAGGAGATGAAACTGGTGGGTTTGGTCAACCATTTAGTGCCACACATTTTTGTATGTCATGTCCAGGTCATGTGTGTCATCCAAGGTCAATCACTAAAAATGGTAGAGATGAAACTTGTGGGTGTGGTCACTCATTCGGTGCCGAAATTTTTGGAAGGTCATGTGGGGTCATTCAAGTCAAGCACTACACATGTGGTAGAGGAGGATAAAATCGTGGGTGTGTCAACGTGATACCCAAAATTTTGAAGGTCATTTCAAGGTCATGCATGGGTCTCTAAGGTCAAATCACTAAACATGTGGTAGGAGGTGAGCATTGGTGGGTGGGTCAACATTCAGTGCAAAAATTTGATGGTCCTGTGTCAAGGTCATGCAGGGCATTCAAGGTCAATCACTACGTGTGGTAGGAGGATGAACTTTGGTGGGTGTGGTCAAATTTTGGTGGTCCTTTCAAGGCCATACCTTTGCACATGGTTGTATGGTCATCAACCCTAGTGAATGTGGTCAACATTCAATGCCAAAATTTTTTTTAAGGTCATTTGACAGGTCATGTGGGGTCATTCAAGGCCAAACCACTAATCATGTGGTAAAAGGATGAAACCTGGTGGGGTGGGTAACATTCGGTTGCCGAAATGTTGTGGGAAGTCATGTGGGTCATTCA
>JAMKCH010070350.1:0-27988 GCA_023653785.1 Ophioderma brevispina | reverse complement strand
ACTTAATTTGCCCGAAATACGCTCGAAATCTAATCAGTTCGAGAACTCTCCAGCCCGCTCCCTTCCACCAAGTTACATCATCATACGCCTTACGGAACTCCAGAAAACTTGTACACAAGCCTTGCGGGAAAATTCTCGTTAATTATGCAAATTAGATACTTAATTAGCATATTTTACGCCCAAAATCTAATCAGGTCGAGAACTCGTGGACCCGCTTCTTTCCACCAAGTTACATCATCTTACGGAACTCCAGATAAATCGTACACAAGCCCGTGAACACGGACGTCAGGCAGACAGACAGCATGACAGACAGACAGACAGACAGACAGACGGACGGACAGACAGACAGACAGACAGACAGACAGACAGACAGACAGAAAAGTGATTACTAAGTCTCTGCCGAACAAAGTTCAGGCGAGACAAAAATCACTCTTTAGATTCAGATTTAGAAAAATATGCGTCCGACCCTGTCTGACTACGTATGGCAATATGGCATGCGCGACCATCTTGACAGAGTAACGCAAACCAGCAAAATTTGATTAAAAACAAGATTCAATCACCAGTCACAGACAAGAGTGTTTTAAAATTTGAAAGCTGCTCACAATCTGATTGGTGGGTTGCATTATAATTAAGATTGCAAGAAAATTTAAATTTCAGCTTGATTTGGGGAATTTTTAAGAATGGATCATATTATCAAGGAAGCTGAAATTGACTTAGAAGACACTATCAGTGATTTATCTGAAAGAGTCAAAAAATTTGAAATTTCCAGGAATAGCTAAAAGGCGAAGGATAAGTCAGTATATTTCTCATAAACTACTTTTTCCAACTGAAGAATTGACAGAAGAGGGAGAAAACGGCAGTGTTTCAAGATACAAATCTCCATTCAATTATGTGTTGTAGTAAGTGTCCGTACGGACACAATAACTAAAATTTATGATTTTGTCCTTATTGGGTTGCTTCTGATCCTATATCATTTGCAGGGTATGTTAGGATACCTGTACTTGTTACCAACATGCAAAAATCTGATTTTTTTTATGAATTTTTCGATTTTCTGATTTATCAAATCACTGATAGTGCCTTTAATCATAAGTGGAATCAACAACGATGGGATGATTACTACTTATGGCAAAACAAATAAATAATCAGAACTGTATTTACTGTGTGAATTATCGTCTTTCATCTTCCAAGTCTCTACCTTTGGTGAATATTTATTCCTTTAAGAGAACATTTTGACTGCTCGGAATGTATACTTTAACAGGTCGCAATATGAGTCTTAAATGTTCTTACTTTAATAAAGCAGGGTTTCTGTTGTTACAAGATAAATAAAAAAACTTTTATCCAGATATTAATAGGCTTATGATGCTGGATTTATTCCCTTTTGTGTAAAAATAAGTAATGATAAATATATAGTTCTGATGAACAGGGCGACTCAAAGTTTAAAGACCCAGACCTTGCTTGAATGCCATGTCAAGAGCAAAATCCCGGGGGGCACTCATATATGAAAGTAACAGGGATGTGTGGATTGGACTTTCAAAGTAGGGGGCATTCGCTGAGGAATTTTAAGGGGAAAAAGGGGGTCATTTGGTGAGGAGGATGCAAAACTGGGGGTCAATCACTGAGCGTCTCACATTTTGTGAAAAAAAGGGGTCATTCTCAGGCAAATTCTAACCATTCAAACCCAGTTCATATTGTTATAACATTAAAAAAAAGAAGAGGGGCTTTCTGTGAGAGCATGAAATAGAAATAAGGGGGGTCATTCAGTGACATTTGATTAATATGGGAGGCATCAACTGAGAGTAAAAAAGGGGGTCTTGGGGGACAGGTTAAAAAAGGGGTCATTCAGTGACATCAGGTTTAAAAAAGGGGGTCAATAGTGCCGCACATCCCTGTCACCTATTTTTAGGTCATCAATGTTGTCTTGCACCTACAATCTTGTGCAAAACTACTGGGATCTACTTTATCAATTAATCATATTCCCTGTTCCTCTTGCTCAGTGGTGATAGCATACAGGGATGGTTTGGCTATACTTTTATTCCAACACTGGAATCTTGATTGGCATGGAGGTTGGGTCAGAGGGCAGGAGGGAAGTTGGGAGGGAGGGAGGGAGGGAGGGAGGGAAGAAGGAAGGGAAGAAGGAAGAGAGGGATGGAAGGAATTAATGCACTGCCATGCACCATCCATTGTGCATCTGACATGCTGGCATGGTGGCGGTGATGTCACCACCACTGACCACTGTGCACCTTGCACGCTTTTTGGCGGATATTGAAAGGCACATGTTCAGAAACTTGCATAGCACTGCTTTTGCTTTTTTCTATAGACAGGTTATAAGAAATTGATCTGACAGGTGGATTATGGTCCTGTCAGGTGATGGTGGCCAAGCCTCATTCAATATAGTAACTCACACAAATGTATCAAATTAGATTACAGCAACATAGACTGCAAACTACAAACTGATTTTGGGTACTTTGATGTGGGCCAGTCACAGGTGTTCCTTTGACTCATAATATATAACCCCATCCTCATCTGTTATTCATACATATTTAAAAATAGCCCTTGCAGTGGAGTTGATTCTTCAGCTCTAACAATTTTGGAATAAGAAAATATTCCATAACAACATATAAAAAATTCAGAATTTTTTGTGATGATTTCGGAAAAACGTGTTAAACCAAGTATTTCTTGTCCGCCACCACCTGGCACCTAGGTACCGTGACTATAACCTGTTTACATGTGATGATCCAAACCCCATCAAACATTACCAAGATAAGTCCATGTTTCTTACCTGGATGTGTTGGAAATCTGTTATCCCCAGCTGAGGTAAGCGTGATGCATCTACTAAAATCAGCTTTCGACCATTTATTAGATTCCTTGTAAAACCATTCACTGTACGGATATAAATCAAAATAATATATTGTTTTTAGATATCACAATTAATAAAAATCTCAGCACAGGGACATCCGTGAAACAACACCGAACTCTCACATCCCTGGGATGTCATTCACCGTGGTACATGAACACTTATTATAACACATCACCAGGAAGTGGACCAGGAAATCATCAATCATTTCAACTAGGCAAAACGTTTCCAGCTCCAGTGACTGCTACCATTCCAGTCTTTTTGGGGAGTTCCATCAACTGCACCCACTTTGAATTCGGAAACCATAAAGGAATTTTCCGTAAAGGTTTCGAATTCATATTAAGTGTGTCAGAAAAGTGTCAGAAGGTCAGTTTACAGAAACCCCCTTCCCAGGCTTTGTCTACTTCGAAACACAGGTCACTAATGCATGCATAACATCTGGAAAAAGTGGTCGTATCGGACGCATGGCCCCATTTTTGTCGCAACTTAAACGGTTACTTGGGCTGGTCAGTATTATCTCAACAAAGGAAAGCTAAAGGCATGCTCTCATTCATCGCTAGAAGATGAATGAATTGGGGAAATTTAGATTGTGGTTCTGATCAAACGAGGAATAAATTGCTGTGGCTCCAGGTTTCAATGGAGCAGGGTCACATGTTGATACATAGGTGATCTTTTTTGATTTGTTACTCAGAGGTTATGTGATGAGCCAAATTTGATTATAAAAGCTAAAAATGTATTTCCACATTTGTTTACTCTTGAATTATCTGATCGCTGCTTATCCCTTAAAGGGATTAGCAGCGGCGATTAATACGAGAGAATCGAAAAAATGTGGAAATATATTTTTTAACTTATAAATCAGGAATAAGTGTGTACAATTCCATACTGCTTTAATGTAGAAACAAACCACCAAAGAGTGAAAAAATATTTGAGGAAATTTGTCATACAGTCTCCCGCAAATAGACATACAGCGACGGCATCTCAAAATCTACACTAAACAGCTGATTGTGGTTTACACCAGTACAGAATAAATAAAAATCAATAATGTTTGTGTTTGAGGTCAAGCTGTATTGATCATAGTGCACAATATCACGCTGAAAATCTGTGCTATTCACCGGAAAAAGACCTTGTTTTGAACTTACATGCTATCGTAATCGTCATGATCGTTCCCCATAGAAAACCATGCTTTTGAATTTCTGTCGTGCAAGACAGAAACTACTAAATCATCATCTTATTACATAAAGACGGCGTATTCGGCTTATTCACTTCAGGTGTGATCTAATATAAGCATTCCAAATATGTAAAAAAACGGGATTCGACAAAAATTGGGGGCGCTTCTTTCTGGAAATCTCCTCATGTCTCTTTTATTAAAGGCTAGCCAATGAATACTTCAACCAGTTAATTGCAGCGATACTGGATTTTGACCCAAGATCAAGTGTTACGCATGCTCACAAACAGAAATCGCTCGTTGCGACTGGAGTGGAAGTATATATGGGCTTAGGCGACGAAAAAAAGAAATCCTGTTTTACGGGCGGACGACCTTTCCAAGTAGGGTCGGTCGGTCGGTACAATTTTTTCTCTTTAGCCTATTATTTTTTTTTTTCGACAAAATCTCCAAAATCTGAACAAAATGGTTTATTTTTTTTCCGACCAAATCCCCCAAATTCGAACAAAATGAGACATAAAAATTAAAATAATAATAAAATAACAAATAAAAAAAAAGTAAAAAATGAAAAAATTTTTTGCTTGTTTCGCTTGCATTTTGTTATTGCGTTATTTGTTATTTTATTTATTTTTTTTAAATTAAAAACCAACAATTTTTGGGTTGGTCGGGCCCGTAAAACAGGGTTTTCTTTTTGAGTTTTTTCGTCGCCTTTTAGCGGTGTTATTGGCAACCAATTCCATGCCCCCTCATTCCAAAAATCCGAGGGTCGTCGAGTGCCAAATTGTGTAAACACATATTTCAATACGGAATAAATCGCAATCTCATCATAGTGCGCAGTTCACACTCCATAGAAAAACGTTTTACACAATTTGGCACTCGCCAGTGCCAGTGGTGTCTAGTGTCTTACCGAATCATGCTACAAACATGGAGGCGATTTTGTACAGAGCTGGTATAGGAAACTAGACGCATGTAAATTAATGAGATTGCTATTGTAGTAGACATTAGTGGCCATTGTGTCCATGTAAAGTGTATGCAAAACTCTATTCAACTGATAACAACAACACACCTCACATGTTTCAACCGAAAAATAGCTGTTGTTGAATTATAACAGCGATCGGTTCGTTACCTGTTATTAGATCGATGGCATATTATTTTACCTTATTCACTGGCCGCATTTGTAAACCTCAAAATAAAGTCCGTGTTTGGGAATACATGTTTTAATCTTTGTCATGTTACCATCTGAAAATGTCAAAGGTCGTATGAATGTTATCAGTAAAGCGGATTATTCCATTTCGTGGATATGAGGGTAGTTCAACTTCAAAATCAGCATTTTGTTCACGTCCGTTCTGTTATAATTGATACGAAAAGTGTTAGATGGTTTGGTAATATGATGTTTTAACAAATTCTTTGTTCATACGACGTTATTGCATGCATTCCAAGTCAAATGAATTTACTGTGATCCAAATTATTAAATCGTTAAGTTTTATATGAATAGAGGATGCATGTAAGTGACAAAAACATGTATTTCACATGACTAATTTCCGTTGTGAATCATGGCAAGTAGATTAAAGGTGCAACAAGAGATTTCACATATCAGGTGTCCCTAAAAAATCAAAAGTACTGATTTTTGCCCTGATATAAAGCTTTCCATTAAATATATCCCCATCTGAAGGATTAACCTGAGAGCTGTTTCTTTGGTACAAAAATTGTGAAATTTTAATTTCGTATTCTGTCGGTCGCTGTGATGTCACAAATTGGAATTCTGTCACCTGATTGGTCAATTACTGCTCTTCCAAGTTACTCCTGGAGTGAAAGATTACCTTTGGAGTGAATGATGAAGTCAACAAAATTGTGCTTTTTCTTTTTACATAATATATCATCAAAAATTATATCCTGCTGCTGTATCTCAAGAAAATATCTTGAGATCAGATCAAAAATTAATTACATAATAAGAAAACTTCCAGCACTCTATAGACTGTCCATAATAATTTTCACGCCAGTTGCAGGAGTGTGTGTGCCAAATTCACACTGCTACGCAGAATAGGCTGAGCACATGACGAAAAGCACAATAATGGACCAAACCTACCACAAGGGGGAAAAATAATTTCTATTAATTGTGTTAATGTTAACTATGTTCAACTTTTCCATAGGCACCCCTACTTCAATTTAAGGTGAAAAATAGAACCTTTTTCCGTTTAGTTATTTCCATTCTACGATACGATATAGTTTTGAAATACCATTGGGGTATATAGGAAATGTGTAACAGTTTTTTAAAATTAGAACAAAGTATTGCAGATTGGTCTACTATCAGGCTTGGAATACTACAAATACAGCAAGGTGTTTACCATGGAAAGCATAATTTAATATATTCCAATTCTGTAAAACACAACATAAACAATACTGCGAATGTGAATTTCAGACAGATACATGCGAAATGAATGGTAATATTAGCACTCCTCGCCCTTGTGTAACATTTAACCAATTACTTATGTAGCCAGGAAACTAACTGCCTATTTTGGTATCTGCTAAAGATGCACAATATCTCATAACATTAGCCACCTTGCATCAAGAATATAACTTAGCAGGGTCTCCATCCAAATTCTGTCACGATTAAACACCTTCCGTCAATAATTAGTAACATTGGCGTAATACGATGATCAACATTGGATAGCGCCAGCAGCGCGCGCCTAGGGATTTTGTATTGTGTCGCCAATTTTTGCAACAGCTCTTGCTTTATCATATTATAGTGCAAACGTATGGGGAAAAATTGTTACACAATCTGGTACAATTGCTTAGCAAATGGCAGAAATTGTGTAAACTGCTATGCTAAACAAGCTAATCGCGAGCCCTGGTGCCATGCATGTACCCACTGTGACAACATCGTGCACGCATAATCTATACGTACAGTATGTGTATCCATCCCTGATCTCTATCGTGAATACAAACAAACACATTACTTGAATTTCTACTACACCCAAGAACACACGCTCAGGTTTCGTGCCCTAGACTGCACCTTCTGTGCTATTTGTTACGGTAATATATTGACGGAATGATTTAGGTACCAATTATAAAAACTTAAACAGATATCTTATCAATTCGCACTGCCGTACATGACTGACCACCTCCATGATGGAAAATTTATAAGATGTTGATCGATCGCGGGACTGGCTGTTGTTGTTCCCGCGAGATTTGAAAATGCTATTGTTATGCAAATATTGACGGAAGGTACAATACAAAAACCAAATTATGTTATTTCTTTAAAAAATGGTGACTTTCATGTTTTGTTTGAAAGTATTCCAATTGATTTCCCTTACAGAAAACAATAAAGGCAACTGCTAAACTTATTGAAGTTAGTCCCAGTGGCTAATAAATATTCTATTGTTACATGAGTACATGACGATGACAAGTAACAATAGCCTGTCGTTTGTCGCCTCCAGAAAACCATGGTATGACTTTTTGCCCAAAACATTATGTAAATCATAACCAATCTGATTAAACATGATATGTAATCAACAATAATGGAATTTCCTTTAAAAATATCCTGAGACATTTTAGAAACGTCATTTTTGAATTGTAGATTTTTTCCGTCAAATTGACGGAAATTATTAAAGTAATGTTTATGAAAATTGTCCAAAGTTTTTTGAGAACCCATTCAATTATCTCAATCTATGGTATACAGGTATATAAACTATTATCACAGTAAATTAGGAATCAGTAATTTAGTAAAATAGGTGACATTAAAAATTAAGAAAATTGCTAATGTTATATCTCTATCAACCCTTTGGAATAGCATTTTATGTTAGTTATCTTTAGTTCTAGTTCCGGGAAAACATGCTAAGCCCTTGAGAGTGTATAAACATAGTCTAGTGGCGGTATTATTCGTTTTCGATTCTGTTTCGTTCCGCCATGACCGTAGCCTATTTTGAAACATGGCCGTCACCAAATTTGCATCTAAAGGATTTTTAAAGTGTATTCGTGATCCTATAGTAGATTCCAAATTACGTGAGACTCCGTGCATAAACTCGTACGGGTATATATTGAATTGGGTTCAATCTCAATCCCCGGCCATGCTGATACTAGGCCCTTTGTTGCCATTACAAAACTCTTGTGACCAAGGTACAAAGTTCCTGTACCAGAATCGGCTTACTGGAACTGATGTATTCAGTTATACAAATATCTGTTAATGAGTTAAGGACGCATGCTATTGTTGGCCGGATCAAATCCGTTTGCGCTAATCTCTTAATACAAGGTGGTCCTTTTTTGATGACCAAATAAAAACTTAGTTGTGTTATGGTGTGCATCGCATAATAAGAATGAGCATATTTCTTCATGCTGTGATAACGAATGGTATTTTGCATTGTCACAGGTGATCAATAACAACGTTTATGAAATAATACTGGTGTTTTCATCTGATACTTGGAATTGAAACATCCATCTATTCTCAGATGTGAAATAATGTATTTAGGTCAACATTTATTAAAAGCTACATTACCTCTATATTGTATGTAATATCAGAACTTTTTACCCGTGCCATTAAAGTAATTCCTCGTACCTCTCACGGTGAATGGACCGAGACCCTAAAACTTTTAATATGAGGTCTCACTTATTTTGAAATAAAAAAAAACCGAAAAAAATAACATACTTTTTTTCTTTTTTTTTTTTTTTAAGTTATATTTATAAAAATCTTCCGTTTTTTTTTTATATTTATTTAAAACCCCAAATATTGACCCTTCCTTGTCATTTTCACCCTCAAAGTAATATTTAATAGCATCTTTTCATGAAAATGAGTTGACCACAAAAGTTATATACAGTTTAGTGAGTTACTGTTTGGATAAAAGGTAATTCACGGACCTGCTTGACCTACCGTTGTTCTTCTACCTTGACCTCTACAAACTTGCTGGCTGGTATAAAAAGCGCAGTTTTGATGATTTTATTTTTTTTATTTTTTACCAAAAATCTATTGTTCTATCATTTTCATCCTTTGTCCTTTTGCAATACAAACTTTTTACTTTACAATGGATGTTGTTGATTTATAAGATAACTTTAAGCTAAAATTCTCTAGTTTCAGAAGTTGTCCATGGCAGCAGTAATTATTGGAGACCTGAGCGCAAGAAGTCCATTTTGAGATACGAACATTTGAAGTTTTTCAAAATACTGTGAAAACGCACCAAAAGGTGATTCTTAAGGTGAAATGTGGCAGGGGATATTAATTGGATTGATTTAACGTAAACAACTGGGGAAAGAATGATTTGCTGATGATATAGACCAATTTATTGCATTTTGACTTCACACATTTTTGGGACTTTGGACCTTTAACCATAGACTTGTACGGTGCTGTTCATTTGAGTACATTCACGTAAAAAATAGCCAACAGTGCCCAAGTTAAAAGAAATTTTGTTGACAAATATGTTGGATGTTCTGTCGCAAATTTCAAAGAAAAATATAGGTTACAGGAACTTATAGATTATTGCGGGGCATTTGTATTAGCATGCAGAATTGTACTGTATGTGGATTACAGTACCACTCCTTGCACTCACATTGACCCCATAGAGATTGTACACACGATTTGCTTTTCGAATGCATTTCTAATAAAAATACTCCATTTACAGAAAGATTTGATAATTTAATCTATATATAATGAGTTTATCTTTTTATACCCATGAATATCACACGCTGAAGGTGCTGGCTGGTATGGATTTGTTTGTGCCAAGTGGTGGACGTCTTGCCTCACATTGGTGAAACTAATTAACCCCCCTAAAATACGTTTGCAATTTTAAAAAATATTATACCATAATAATGTTACCTTACCCCACAGACTATCTAAAACCATGTATACCGATTTCCCCCAAAATGGACTTACGCACTTTTTGTGCACACTTCTTCAATTTACAACCCAATTTTAGCCTGAGTATCTGTAAAATTGGGCTAAAAATGACGACGTAAATTGTTCGTGCCCGTGGTATCTGGCTCCCTCTTAAGGAATGTCTCAGCTACCCTTAAGTACTGTTTTAACCTTCATAGGAATTTGATTAAACTGATGAACATTACATTAGTCAAACCCGGTGGTCACAGAAGGGCCGTGAATTGTTTTTCGTATAATCGTATCATCCATCTTAACATCTGATAATGACTTGGGTCATTTTAAAAAAAAATCCCATGCAAATGACTTCCTTTGGGATGAAAAAGTGCCAAAATCAAAAAGGAATAGTTGAAATTGAAGGCAGATTGGGTTAGGTACAAAGTGGGTGGTATGTGTCCTGTGCGGGTTTCCTGCCCATTATTCGCAACCATCGAACGCGGTGCACTGAGTGATTATTGACCTTCCAATCGATCCAAATAAAATCCCCCAAAAAAAAATTAAAAACTTAAAGGCGGGACTCAGAGATTGTGAAATTATCTTCTTTTTTTTTGGGTTTATTAATTAAAATATCGACCGAACATTAGCACAATTTTGAGACAAACTGATTTTATTTCGTTTAAATGATAATTAACATTTACGTGTAGTATATAACACAATTCCCGGATTCGTAATTGTACAAACCATTTGGTAGAAATTGAGGGCGGCCATCTGAGTTAGTCTTACTCTAATATATTTTATTTATTTTATTTTTTGTATTAAATAATTCATACAGGAAGACTATCCGGAAAGAAGTATCTTTGGCGATGAACATCTAAGTACTTTTTCTCATTTCTCTGGGTCCAAGTTTGGCTTACCCGAGCCGAGACTTTCAGTGCCAACAGACTCCTTGCAAACCAGCCAAGTGTTGGGCTACCGGTCCATCATCCCGTGCCAACCGCGTCCTTTTAAAAATCAACATGTGTACTCAGACTTGGACGATATTCGATGCACTTCCTCCCCGACAGCAAATTTTCCAAGGATCTTCAGATCTGCCACATTGGATGACAAGATTTCGAACGATTCAAGCTCGAGCGGAGATTTTTACTATGATGCCCCGGACGCGTTAATCATTCGCTGAAATGAAGCGCACACAAAAATCCTGGGCGTGAAGTCCCACACATCCACAAACTCTAACCAAAGAATTGGAACCTGTAGACACCCTAAACGACTTAATTGTGTCCCACAGTCTGTCTCCACCCAAATATCCAGAAATGCGAGCAACAATTTGAATCACCGCCCCCGAGAGCTACGTATACACAACCAGCAAATAGAGCGTGTACAAAACCTGAAACCATACTCATTTCCTTTTCCCAAAATCAGGTCAGGCCTCCTGCCTGTTTTCCTGCCACAACCTGAGAAAACCCAAGATCAGGGTGCTACTATTGAAGTTTCGGGTTATCAAAATTCAAACACCGTCAACGGATTTTTCGAGTCCAGTGAAATCGGGTGGAGGTGAAATCGAATACGGTTGATTCACTTGAAGATAAAGCGACACGAACGTATTAACAACATCAACATTTAAAGACCCAAAAGGTATGGATACAATTTTCATATCATCTTGTCGTGTAAGGCATTTCATTATTGCAATTTTTCCTTATACATCATATAATTTAGTAATCACTGATTAATTTCAGTGTGCAAGCAGTAATGTAGCAAGCATGAACTTGAAGACCGACACTTACCGTTGTTACTGGCTAACCGCAAGAACCTAGGCCGCCCCGTGAAGTTGACAGACGATGCCTTCTTCTTTCTAGACTTCCGGAAACTGACCTGGAAAGCTAGTCTTTTTCTTGAAGCAGACGAAAAACATAATCCCACATCTGACCTCGAAAACCATCCGGTACCGCAACTCACTACGGCTCCAAACTGAATAAAGGTGGGGTCGGGAAACTTTACTTCCGTTTTTCTGTGACAATTCATGATTTATAATATCTATCTATTTTCATCCACCCATTCGTGTTGTCTGTCTGTCTTTCAAATCGCATCCATCTGCCCACCCCTCCAACTACATCTATTTACTCACTCATCAGCTACCCATCCACCTATTTATCCATCCCTTTCAGTCAGTCATTCAACCACTCATTTAGTCTGCCATGGGGTCGCCACTGAGAATAACAGTTTTTGTGCTATTAAACTTGTTTGCACAATTCAAGTTGGCATGCGCTTGCACAAATACAATAGAAAAAAACAGATATCCAATGTCAACTGACCAGCAGAAAATCTTTGAATGGATCCAAAGGATAACCTGTTCCATATAGCAATGTGATAAAGTAAACCAGTAAAATATGCAGCTGCATGTCACATTCAAAGGAAACAAACAAAGACAGTTACGAACGACCAACTTTTTGGAAAGAACAACCGCTTTCCTTTCCCTAGGTAAAAAAAGAACCTCCCAGTAGTAGTGTATGAGTGTGTACGGACCATGTGAACAAGAGAGGTACTTGCAGCAGAAAGATGAGAAGAAATAATAACACAGGATATTTGAATAATAATACATGCAGCCACCCGATATAGTCATAACCAGACTAGGTGAGAAAAGCATCCCAATGAGTATAGCACGCCAAAGCAGTAACAATCAAGAAATCAATGACATCAACAATTGTTATAAATAATCAATATCAACATACTACAACAACAAGGTGGGTACCATTGGAGAATCAAAGCCTAAAGAGAAAAAGAACCACTGATGATACGACTCAAAGCCTATCTTCAAGCCAACCTGGTGTACAACCATAACCACTCTTCACGAGTTTAACGCCCGACCCGCAAACCAAAGTATCTTGTTAATGGTAGACCGCAAATAATCAAACCAACACTTCCCTCAACAGAATACGTAGGTTTGTTGTAACTTCATATAATTATATAACTTTATTTTCAAAACTTTAAATTCATATCATTTCGTCCTTTCAATGTCACCATATAATTTTTTAGAATGAAATTATAAAATCTTAGATGTATGGCAACATATTAAATCTTACACGATTATAAACTGAAAACTGGGTATTTTAGAAACCCCTAAAGAGGAACATTTCCCAGAGCGTCTTCTATCAACTATTGGGATTACCGCGACTTTGTTTCTTCTTGTACAATAAATAAAGTTTTGCCTCGTGCCCACGCCTGACTGCATTCACCACTGTTGTTTTTCTCCTTGTCCTGAAACATATATTTTTATATAAAACTGACCTAGCAAATAAAATTCACAAAATTACTAAATTCCACTCTTAGCTATCACATATCATCTGATATGTTTATTTGTCTCTTCGTTTATAATATGGGTTTGCTTTTTATCTTTGTGAGCGCAATGATCTGATGTAATGCGGTTCTCCCATTAATATATTTTATTAGAAACATTGTTTATCTTTTGTTTGCAATGTTTAACAGATTTCAACACGTCGGCAGGAGCTCAAAAGAAAGGCTTTCAAAGGCACAATCATAAATGCTAAACCCGTGTACATTCAGACTGTATTTTAGTGAAGGATTCCTTCAAACACCCCCGAGGATCCATTGACTGTTTTCTTTGATGACGTCCATAGAAAACCAGAATCCTACTGATGAAGAACACGTGCGAGACGTCCAGCTGAACTCACATCAAGCTTTAGTCTTCTTTACGCCACAGAGGTAAAAGCAAATGAAAAGCAATTTGCTAGATTTGGTTTCATTCCTCAAGCTTTCTGAATCATTGTTGTTTGCTGAAAGCAACCACTGCAATCATGTACGAAAATGACAATTCCATTGTTTGTTTACAGCCCCAAAATTCAGCATGATTTAATTTCATTTTGAGTCCGATTAGTCATAATTTCATCACATAAAATATTTTAACTTAGTCCTAAGTACATGATTAAAAATTACCTGTTCGTGTGCATAATGTGTGTGTAAAGCAAATGAATGAACCCAAGACTCTCAGAAGAGCTCAGAAAGCGGGGCAACTTCTGTAATGTACCTGGACCTTAGGATTTCATTTAGAATGTTGCTTCACGGAACTTCTCTATCATATGTGGCGCACTGCCGCATAATTACACAGTCAGTGAGTAGCTGCTAGAAATCCTAAATCTATGCAGTACATGTGGAAAAATAGAGGCATTTCCAGATGATGAGTATGGACTTATTTAGCACTGACTCTATGGAAGACAGATCCTTCGATTTTGTTTGAGAGGAATCTCAAGCCCTGTTAAGAATATGAGTCAAGTTAATACCCTCATGCTCCAAGTTATTGCAGAGTTTCAGCATAGTGAGCCTTCCCTTGTTGTTCCAAGTTATTGACAGTGACAGTAAACATTGTCTCCCATAAGTGGACATTGTCATAGTATTCTCACTCCATCAGTTTTCGTCCGATTGTGTAGCCGGTTCGGTTTCCGTATTTCGTGGCCTCTGAGTTGTCCAAGGATAAACAATCTACAGCACTTTTGGGACTTACTATTTAGTCGACCTCCGCGCTTCGGGAGTCATTAGGACCTGGTTTTCTTCAGTCAGGACAAGTCGTCCGTGACACGTCCCACGACTGGAAATAGTGTAGTTTTACGGCTGGATCTCGCCAGGACCCTTTGCAAGTTCGGCATCGTAATTTTAATCTCGCTGCAGCCCGCTTCGCGGCACACCCCAGGTAGTAAGTTAGTAGTTCATTAATAAACTACTTTATTATAGATTGATCTTTGATTTATTGATACCTAATCTATGTTTGAATGAGATCGATTTTAAACACACAATTAAATAAATACTACGAGAGAAGGGGTACAGTACAGAGTGTGTTCGGCTAAAATTATGTGAATGTTTTTTTAAAAAATTTGTAATCAAGTTCACTGTATTGTCTAGTTATTCGGAGTTTGAATCCGTAGTTGTGAGGTGGTTTTGGCCTTGGTGAAGGTGACCGTAACAAAACTGGGGGCTCGAGTCCGGGAAAATACACTGTAAACAAAAAAAAATACAGTTAAAAATATTGAACACATTTGATTGTTTTGTTTAATCAATGATATCTGTGCTGTGATTTTATTGTGTGACAGAAGTGTTCATACACGATTGCGTTTAAAATAACAACGCAGAAGAGTTATGTCAAAGATGTTACTGGGAGAAGTTGATGTGCTCAAAAAAGCCAATTTAATGGAATTGGCCGAGTATTATGGGTTGGAAGTTAAGCATTATATGAGAACCATTAATTAAAAACCATTTGATAACACATCTTGTTGATGAAGATTTACTAGGCGAGGGATGTTTGGAGAATTTAGTTGAAATTCAGGATGAGTCATTCAGAGCGGGCTTTGAAATGAAACGTTGGAAGATGCAATGCAATTAGAAAGGGCCAATACAAGGCAAGAGAAAGAGGAAAGAAGACGAGAATTTGTTTTAGACGCAAAAAGTTTAGAAAAGGAGAAATGGAAAAGTCAAATAAGTTGCTTTAGAGAGCGGGCTTAGAGAAGGAAAACTTGAATTAGAAAATGCAACTAAACCACAAGAACTAGATGCCAAATTAAAAATGGAAAATGAACAAAAAGAGAAAGGATGACAGATTAAACATGGCACAAAAGAAAAAGCATATGTTACAAATGGAGAAGAATGACTTGGCAGAAATTTGAAGCAAACAAATTTAGACAAGAATGTTAGAAAAGGGCACACCAGGCTCCTCCTCACATTCAGTGTTTGGATGCACATAATAAATATCAAATTAGTTCCGACATTTAGTGAAACAGAAGTTGACAAGTATTTTTTTGCACTTTCGAGAAGATGCCGACAGTATGAAGTGGCCTAAAGAGCAATGGACACATTGCTTCAGACTGGGTTTATTGGAAAACTAGAGAGATCTACTCATTCCCTATCAATTGATCATTGCATTGGATTATGAGTAGGAAAGCAGTCTCTTCTTTAAGGCTATTAATAGTTGCCTTAGGCGTATGGCAAAAATTTCGGATGCGAAAAACTTGCAGATCAACTCATTTCGAGTTGGCTAGAGTTCAGGAACAAATGTTGGATAGGTTGCTCACTTCCAAGGAAGTGAACCAAGACTTCAAGTCACTTAGGCAGTTTGGTTTTAATTGAGCAATTCAAACAGTTCATTCATGCCGACATTAAAACACGCCGATCTCGATAACGCGATAATCAAGATTTGAAAAATGCAGCACCAATAGCATGATTACGTAGGCCCTCACACATAAGTTGAGTTTCCAGCAATCGTACGGGTGGGCCTAATAAGTCAATTCAGAATTACAAGAGTTTTAACTCAATTAGGCCCTTAAGCCAAAAGTAGATCATTCCAAATCATGGTACTCTTATATTAATGGGAAAAGTCTCAGGGTCCTCCCAGTCAGGGGAATAAGGGTCCTTCTAGTGCCAAACCAAGTCAGTGAATGGTTTTTAGTCAGATGTAACTTGCCCATAATTGCAAGGAATTCAGGTCCATGTTTATGGCAAGCTGTTTTTGAAGTTGATGGGAAGCAGATGGCATGAAGCAAGTCTGCTTCCCACAGGTTGTGCGTGTCCCCTTAGACCACAAAGTTGTTCCCATGCTATTAAACAGAAAAGATTGTTTGATCTGAGAAGTTAGGGAGTACTTTGAACCATTTTGTTTTGGAGGGTCAGTGTGTCCCCCTTGATGGTGACAATTTTTCCAAAACCTATAAAGATCATGCGTGATACGTGTGGTGCCCATCAGTAATTTTTGGAGGGTCTTGCCCTTTATTGCTGTTAGTGCATCAGGTGAAAATGCTTTGATCCAAGGGATAGGCATGGAGGATGTTTTATGTCCCTCTTCAAAAGGGAATTTGAAGTCTGAGTTTGTCTCAGGTACAGTCATAGTAGGAGTAAGGGCTGAAACTTCTCCAGTCAAAGGTTTTCAATGTTATTTAGGGATTATGTTTGGCATGCGGGAAAGTACATCCCGAACCAATTGTTTATACCCACAATCCTGCACAGCAATAGATAGTGAGGATAAGAATAGTAGCAGTCTATCCAGCCTGTGCAGCTACTAGGAGTATGGCTAGCAAAGCCATGCTTGAAGCAAATATTGATAGGAGGAGAAGCCTTGTCCCTACTGTAGATTTAGAGGACACGTTCCAGCAAATTAGAATGAACCAGTCGACTTCCCACCAAAACCCCCCCCTCTTCAGGGAGATGGTTCTTTCTCCAAAACCCGAGTTAGAGTCCTTGAGCAGTTTGCATAGAGTGGGGATAATGATGATGATCCCTTAAGTTCACAATAGTTGTTCTTGAACAGGAGAATGATCCTGCACTCAAGAATCTTATTAAAAGGGCAGTAACCCTGCAGGAGTCTGAGGACGTTCCTGTGGTTTTTACAAACACAATGGGGTGCTCAGAAGGAGAACTGGAGGGCCACCTGACTTGCTCCGGCAAATTATTAGTGGAAAGTTTTTCATTCAGGTAGTTTGTTCCATATCTGTAATCACAGGGAAGTCATCAGCATTGCCCATGAAGTCCTACTCTGGCAGGACCTTTAGGAGTCAGAAGACAATCATGAAGGATTTTAACCACTTTTGTGGCCACCCTTCGTAAGGAGGTTTCGGATAACTGTATACTTGCAACTTGTCATTTCGGTTGCAAAGCCTAATCAAAATAACCGCATACCTGCCCTCTCCTCTGAAACGATACCGCATTCGGAGAGCCATTTAGTAGGGGCATAGTTGACTGTGTAGGGCCTCTCCCTAGGACTAAGTCGGGTAATGAGTACCTACTTACTATCAAGTGTGCCTCTACCAGTTCCCTAAGCCATACCCTTAAGAATATTTAAGGCTAAAACCGTATAAGGCTTTGACCAAGTTTTTTCATCTTTTAAGGCCTACTAAGTCAATTCAGTCAGATCAGGTGTCAAATTTTACATCTGGCCTATTTTCAGCAACTATGTATTGAGTTCTGGGATATTACAGTATTCTGTCCAGTGCTTACCATGCCTAGTCCCAAGGAGCCTTGGAAGATTCCATCAAACTCTATAAAGATATGATTAGGACTTACTGTTTGGAATTGAGAAGGACTGGATGAGGGAGTTCACTTGTTTATTGTTTGCTGCAGGGAAGCATTTCAGGAAACCCTAGGTTTCGGTCCCTTTGAGTTAGTTTTTTGGGCGTACAGTTCACGGTCCTTTGAAACTCCTAAAGTAGAAATGGCTGAATGATGAAAACTGACACCAACCTTTTTGGAATCTGTTTCCAATTAAAGATAGGCCAATAGGGCCAATAAATTGGCCTATTGGGTAATTTGAAGCACTCCCAACCATAAATGAAGAAGTGGTAGACCACGTTCCAATAGAAGTCTTTAGAAGCCCAAGGAGATCAGTGTTAGTCTTTTTTCCAATCCCTGGACACCCATGCAGGCCAGATACCATGGTCCCTATACGGTAGAGTCACAAGTAAATGGAAGTTGACTACATAGTCAAACGCCAGATAGGCGGAGAGTAGGCAATTGTTGCCAGTAAATATGTGTGACAGAGTAATGGTAGGTAGAAATGACGAGGGCAGTGCAAAACGTTGTGCTCTTAATCTGCTTGATAACATACACCGGATACAATCAGAATTTGAAATGTTTCAAAATTCAAACAATTATGACAAGGCCACATGAACTATTCGGATCAAGTTCAAAATTCAGATGTGGGCTGCAACAATTTTTATACAAACTAGACCATCGTCGAAATCAACAGTGGAAATCAAGGGTTTTATTCAGGAATTATGGATAGTTTTTCCTGCTTCCCTAGTAGAACCACTGCTGCTTTCATGATGTTTGATGGGGTGAATTGTGCACCGATAAAACCACCCTTACAGAGAAATCCTTGAAGAAAGCACACTCAACAAAGGAAGAGGACATTTTGGAAATCAATAATTGAAGCAAGCAAAAGTGAATGGAGTTCCCATGTTTATTTTGGGTTTCCAAAACCTTATGTTTCCCTTAAGGTTGGTGACAAACTTCAGAAGTGGTAATCACTGTTCAAAGACTGATTCATTTCCGATACCTCGTATAGATGAATTGTCAATGGACAAATCGGAAATTCCAAATTACGGTCAGCAATTTTATCTTTAAAGGGGTATTGGCAGTTCCCCCTTACTGATCGTTCGAAAGAAATTTCGCATTTTGCACGCCGGAGGGGCTTTTTCAGTATCGGGTTTGCCTTTCGGTATGAAAAACGCACCAGCAACCTTCCCAAAGAATGGTAAATCAATATAGTTTGCGACATAGAGTGCTGTGAAGCCTATTGTTGATGATTTGATTGTGCCTCCAGTCTTGGGACGCCCATTGGCAGCTCCATCGCTTGTTCAGAAGGTTTCAGAAAAAACAAACTGACCTAATTTATCAGAGTGAGTTTTGCCATGCCAGTGTCACCTATTTAGGCCATGTAGTAGGCAGCAGTCCAGCCTGTTAAGGCTAAAGTTGGAGCAATTGAGAAGTTCCCACACGGCCTATACCAGGAAGAACTTTCAGAGAATTCTTCAGCATGTCTGTATATTACAGGAAGTTTTGTCCAACTTTTAGATATTGCCATTCCTTTTGACAATTTGCTAGCCAAAAATGGTCAAATTTGTTTGGTCGCAGTAATGGTGAAATTAAGTTCCAAAAATCAAAAGCCATACTGATTAGTGAACCGGTTCTGATGGCACCAGACTTTCAGAACAATTCAAATTGGCCGTGATGCCATTGACATAAGGGTGTGGTGAGTTCTTATGCCAGAAGAAGAAGACGATAGAACACCCTATTCGTATTTCCCAAGAGTTTAAAACAACACCAAGAAATTACTCCACTATTGAGAAGGAGTGTCTTGCTCTGATTTTGGCATTAGGGCATTTTGATGTATATTTGGGCACCACAGTTCACCCAGTGCGTTTTTCACAGATCACAACCCCTCACCTTCATCCACAGGATAAAAACAAGAATCATCGGTTAGTGACTGGATTGACCTTGCCCAGAGTAACAACCTAGACTCAGACACATCAAAGGCAAAGATTAATGGTGATGGCTGATGCCTATATCCAGAAGTGTGTAGTTAATCAACCAATAAGCTTTTAAGAAGGGGAAGTGTACATTGTAAATAAGTTATGTATATGAATGAAGCTTTAAAAAATGTTAAGAGCCTTAAATAGGTAACGAAAGTTGTTGCTTTTCAATCAAACTTTCTTTCTTTAAGGGGAGGGTGTTTACAGCCGCAAGAATTAGCAATGATTAGTTCATTTTGATTAGATTAAGTCATAAATTAGCACTAAAATATTGTAATTAGTCAAGTAACAGATATAAAAAATATACCGGGTTCGTGTGCATAACTGGTTGTGTAAAGGCAAGAAATGAACCAGAAGATCTCAGAAGAGCTCAGAAAGCGGGAAACTTCTGGAGATGAACCTGGACCTTTAGTGTCGTTCATTAGAATGTTGCTTCACTGAACTTCTTCTCTGCAATCAAGGTGGCGCAACTGCTGCATATTACACAGTCATGGTAGCTGCTATGAAATCCTAAAGCTATGCAGTACATGTGGAAATAATAGGCATTTCCAGATTATGAGGTAATGGACTATATTTTACACATGAACTCATATTGACAGGACCATATCCTTCTAGTATTGTTGCGAGATATATAAAGGCCTGGTGAGAGAAGATGAGTCAGAGTTACATTCCATCATGCTCCAAGTTATTACATAGTTTCCAACATAGTGACTTCCTTGGTTCCAATTAGTGATAGTGCCAGTAAACATTGTTCTTTTCCTATAGTTGGCCATGTCAAGTATCTCTCTCCCTCATTTTCGTCCGATTGTGTAGCCGTTTTCCGGTTTCCGTATTTCGTGGCCTCGAGTTATCCAAGGATAACAACTACACACTTTTGGAACTTTAATATTTTAGAGTCCGACCTCCGAGCTTCGGGAGTCATTAGGAGCTGTTTCTTCAGTCAGGACAAGTCTTCCGTGGACACTTCCCACTACTGAAATAGTTAAGTTTACGGCTGGAAGATTCGCCGGCTCTTTGCAAGTCGGCCCCCCCCCACATATCAGTATTGTAATCTTCGCCTGCATCCCGCGCGCGGCATACACCAGGTAGTCAGTTTAGTAGTTCATTATTACGACTTTATTTATAGATTGATCTTTGATTTTGATACCTATCTGATGTTTGAATGAGATGATTTAAACACACAATTAAAATAAATACGTTGTTTAAAAATTGGAATCACGTTCAACAGTGTATTGTCCTAGTTCTTCAGGATTTGAAATCCGTAGTTTTTGAGGTGGTTTTTGGCCTTGGTCAAGGTACCGTAACATTTTTAGACAAGCAATTGGTCACCTACTTATCCATATATAGAATCGCATTGCAAAACTAGTAAAACCAAAAACACGGAAATATGGTTCATGTACAGTGGTTAAGGATATCATGCTGATGCTGAGATGATCAGTTCAACCCGTATGAATCATCTTACTAATCAACTTCATATCTGTTTTGCGTTTTGTTTATTTAAGACTTACCGAATTCCCCCCCCCCTACTAGCATGGAAAAAAAGCTTCCACTGCTAATGACAACATAAACTAAGTGCAGAAGCCTTTTATGAATTTATGAGAGCGACAGTAGCGACACAACCACCTCTTTTTTGCCAACACCCTCCTCTGTCGATGTTGAGTTTCAGTCTACCGGTACATAATGAATGACAAGCCATCATAAAGAAAGGTTAGAAGCAGAAATGGTTGACGTTCACTCCCCCGCATTGCTTGGCCATACAAGTCTAGACCAAAGAAAGATGATTGAACCGCTGACCACCAATCCATACAGCAGGTTGGATGGAGAGTGGGAGAAGCAAAGCTCGCAATCGTTAAAAGATTCTTTAGGTACGTACCACTTGAGCCAGATGGTAGTATTGCAAAGCCATTTGGGATCCAGTAAAGAGTCATATACGACGTATTGGTCAATCGTGCAATTGAAAATCGGTCTTCTGAACAAGAGAAAGGAAGAATACACTCTTGATAAGGGGTATGAAAGCAGACCGTCTCTCGTGCAATAGATCTGCTGATGCCAATTGGTTACGAACTTCAAAGAAAGGCGAAAGATAGTCAACACGCGATAGACATTCAGATGTTGAAGAAGTTTTTGGATTTTGCAACCTCAAAGATAAAACACAACTTGAAGTGTGTCGAATCGCAGAAAAAATTGAAAGCAATCTCCTAACCCTAATGTTACAATTTCAATACTGAAGAGAGAAAGTAGAGTAGAGTTGGTGTACAAAGGTCGATATTTTACAAGCTCGTGTAGTGATGCTGGAAATGTCTAGCAAATCTATCTCAGAGAACACCCGATTTAAATTCTTGGTAAGCAATTGTTTCATCATCCAAGCAAAGGATGAAATATTCGAAACAAATTTCTGCAAAGAAACATCCGTGCAACTTGTGTGGAAAACAATACCGTAAAGGTAGTGGCGACACAGAGGTTGACGCTCACGTGCTTGTCAGTTTTCTTCAGACGAAATTAATACAACGAAGTACAATTTCGAATGCTAACGAAGTGGCAGTGTTGCAAAGATCGCGCAGGTACTAGATTTCATACGAATCTTGAATGAAATAAATGCATTCGCGTCGAGCTCCTTTAATGCTGAACGGTGTGCGTAGAAATTGGGGGCAGGTTTCGAACTCAGTGGACCAAGCAATTTTTCTATAACGGTATAGTAAGCGCCATCTACCACGGATATTTTTTTCTCTACCTGAAGGTCATGTAAGGTACTTGCAAAACCACTTCGAGAAGCTGAAATTTGGGCAAAATCGGTCAAAGTCTCTTGGAATCACGAGCTTGATCCGGGAGTAAGCTTCAGAGGTAAAGCCGAGGACGTGAGAAATGCCAAGCGCAAAGTCGTGCCCAACAACAAAAATCGTTGAAAAATCTCACCCCGTCAGCAGGACCGGGCTAAGGTCGCTTCTCGTAGACCAAAATTTCCTTGCCCCTATCGAAGAAAACATAAATGGCTTATCAAGTCCTCGACGGGAAAGGGCTAAACACATGAGAGGCTTCAGAACTGAACATGACTTCGACACAGCCCTAGTGCAAGATCTTGGGACAGTAGCGTATTCATTCAGGACAAGATGTACTTGTCTGTTTTTGGGGATATATCCAAGGAAACGTCGACGCCATCGTGAATGCAGCGAATACCCGAATGCAACACGAGGGTGGAGTGGCTGAAGCCTTGTAAGCATTGGCGTATTAATGAAGACTCGTGAGTAATAAAATCATTAATTCTAATTTTGTATTTCTGTTCTGTGTGTTTTTGTGAAAGGCTAGCTAGTTGAGGAAAATATTTGCGTGTACTTCTCTTTTCGTTTGGTGCAAACATTTTTAAACAAGATTTAATTATTTGAATTGCCCATTTCATAAGGGTAAATAATTACATACTGCATTCATAAATATATACTCTCAAAACATGAGAAATTGCGCAATGTCTTCTTAGCTTAAGGTGAGCGGGCCGATCCATTTTTGGACCCCTCCCCCGGACTTACCTGAAGTGAGTATTAATAGTTAGTCCATTGAAAGGCCGCATGTTCTCATTGTCGTCCTAATGTTACCTTCAAAGTCTTAATCGTCCCCCCCCCTACTGCGTTCGAAGTTAAGCGTAAAATTGTGTTTTCTGCGTACGGAATACCTCCAATTACCATGCAAACCATCTAGCACGTCATATTTAGGATATTTCATTAATTATGTGCCGATAGATTTCCTACCATATCCGTTAATCATAAGTTATAATGACATATTTAAAACTAGAGGAATCTACAGCTATGTTTTTTTGTATAATATTTTTTTTTGCTAATAAGTTTTTTCAAATAAATCCAAGAATCCTTACGGTCTTGAACCAAAAACAAAACCTAATTTCGATGACAATGTATTTTATATTTAACTCTTTATAACTACCACCTTTGATGCAGTCAGTTTGATTGGGTACTTTGCAGGAACAATATAAATGACTCTCTCAGTAGACTGAGGTTACCCACATCACCATCTAAATCGTCTCTGTTTGGGCTCATTACAATGAGAATTACCTTTCCCAGTCGCCATCAAATAGGGCTTAGTTGTTGATAAACATGCATGAGTAAGTCTCATCCGGTTTCCATCACCAATATTGTCATGACATGTCATGCCGACAGTTAATTTTTCTCTGTTTGTTAGCAACTACACAAGAACCGGCGATGACAAAATTGGCGTAATGTGATTTAGTCAATCGCGGTGCAATTGATTCTGTTTCGAGTAAGAATTAATAAACATTATCCATTTTTGTAATGTCTTTCAGGTGGCAAAATTATCCAAGATGAGAGCGACAAGATCATGCAGAAGAGAGCACAGAGGAACTAAATTCGCCTAGCGATATGCACCGGATCGTAAGCTCCCTTGCAATGGGTTCTTCTGCAATGTTGTCAGGTCATATGGCAAATGGCGAGCAACAAGAAGAATACCTCTTATTCCTCCATCGACCATGTCCTTGACAAAGCTAACGAGTTGGGATTACAGTCTAATCGCCGTGCCTGCTATCAGCTCCGGAATCTACAATTTCCCATCAGATTGTCGCCAAACGATGATTCAGCCACGTGCGAAGTACTTCAGAACTTTCAACAAATGCGACAAGTATCTCCACGGTTCCGATTTACACACTCGAGGTAAGAACCTGCCACCAATTTTTATTGCTGTTTACGCGGTAGTCGTTAGGTAGTCTTCAAAACACAACGTGCGGTTGACCGGCGGTCATGGCAATAATATATTCGTCCATTGAGTGCAACAAGGTCGTAAGTGTATGCTGCCTGTGATACATCTTGTTTCTGCCATGTTATTAGACTATCTCAATTTATCGTTTCCCTGAGTCATGCTCGGAAATAGTTCTCAGGCGACCTGTCGTCTGAAGACCCATTTCAAAGCACAACCAAAAAGAACTGGCATAATAGAATTTTTGATCATATGATGGGAATTTCCCTGACAAATGGCAGCTAGTGCCCTTACTACGCTTTCTTGCACCACGCACATAATGTATTTATTAATTCTGTATTTATGTATGTATGTATGTATTATGTAAAGTAATGGTTATGTTGCATGCAACTTATAAAGAGATACAGATTTCCGTGAGTGTAGTTTTCAAGTTTTGATAGGCAGTACCATTTCTTCGCATGGATTTTTATTTTTGGTGTAGTTTTCTTCATTGGTGGGAGTATTTTTTACTAGAGTTACTATGTCACGAATTGTTCCTATCACGGAAAAACTGTAATCTATATTGAGGTTTATTCCGTAAAAGAGTAGAAAAGAGGATTTCTATTTAGTACTCATATAGGCCTTCGGCGCAATCACACTCTTGGCTAAGACAAGTGAGAAAATCTAGTACAAAATGAAAACTGGAAAAAATCTTTAAAAATGTCTAAAAATTGTCTTTTTAAGAAAAAGCTCAAAACTATAGAGGTTGGTATGAAATTCTTCCTTATATAGTTTTGAACAAGTGTATTGTTCTGAAAACAATGTCTAAAAAAACTTGTTCTTTTTCAGAGATTTCAGTAAAACTCCCACAATGTAAGCGCTTGCAGGATCGTGTATGTGTGTATGTGTGTGTATTTCTGTGTGCATGCCTGCGTATGTGTATGCATTTATGTATTGTGTGTATGTGTTATATGTATGTACTAGGATCCCTTAATTGCAACTTTTATTTATACTGGTTGAAGAGTAGTGTTTCCACTCTCTTAAAGACATAGATAACGAGAGAGAAACAAATATTTTGGATTTTATTGATTTATGTCTTATGTGATAGATTCTCCCATATATAGAACACCCCGAGCTCGTACGAAGGAAGAGACATGGTGCTCATAATGTTGAAGGTAGGTAATTTCGCCATCACGAAAATTCAAAAGTGTTATCCTATAGTTGTTTAGCAATTAATGAAACTCAAAATGTCTATTAAGTATCCATTTCATTAGTAGCAAACTGTTTCGAAGGTATCCAGGTCATTTGACTGTTGTGATCGTGTAGAGGGTAGAGTTAGTGATGTCCGCTGTTAATCAAGTCAAATCAAGAATGTGCGCGAACGGAACAGAGAGGCGTTATAATGGTTTATGCGAACTCCTAAATTCTGGACAACATTAACACATAACAACCAATTGTCAAAGAAGTAAAATAGAGAAGGCCATGTTTTAATAACCCAGAGCTAGCACACATTTGTAACACATATCAAGTACAAAGTTTGAGTGATTAAATATGGTGACAGATGACAGTAAACCCATGAAACGTGATTCTTATCTGCCGCACGTGGTGCCTTAGGAGAGGGGGCCAACAACAAAGTTTTGTACAGGGGTCAAATTTGTACATGATCAACATTTGAAAAGACACCATGTTATGTGTCTAACCGTAAGTGATTCAGAAAAGGTATAGTGTGTAATATGTAGCCAAAGTTTCAGAGTATAGGCTAAAAACAGCAAAAATCAATAAACAGGGTCAATTTAGTTGTACAAGGGGTCAAATTTTACAATTGCTCCGATTTGGATAAAAAATGGTGCAAACATATTGTGAGCTATAGGAGAAAATTAAGGAAGAGATTTGAGTGTATCAAAAATGCTTGCTTTAAGAAAGTAGGGGGGTAACAAGATCAAGCCCCATTGAATGACATGGACGTTTGACTTCTTTGCCATACATCGGAAACAAGATTTCAGACAGTTCAAAAACTATTCCTTATTTTAATCCTATGAACTCCACCAATAATTTGCCACCATGTTTATCCAATCGGAGCAACTTTACAAATTTGAACATACACTGAAATGAACCTATTATTGATTGTGTTTGTTTTAGCCTATAACTCTGAAAATTTAGGCTGTACTATTACAAACTAGACTTTTCTGAATCCTTAGGTTAGACCACATAACATGTGTGCTTTTCAACACGATTGGATCAATTTTACAAATTTGAACCCCGTACAAACTTGTTTTGGCCCCCTCTCATTAGGCACCACATGCGGCACTTAAGAATCACGTTTCAGGGGTTCCAGTCAGTCTGAACATATTTAATCACTCCAAACCTTTTGTACTTGGATGTGTTACAAATGTGTGCTAGCTCACAGGGCATTACCTTTACCATGTTGGTGTTTATTGTTGTGGGAGCCAGATCAGTTGCATATGCTTAGCATACAGGGGAAATGGGTGTGCGTTTCAGATATGTAAACGTACTCTATCCCACTCTAAACGAGCATGAGCGTCTTAGAGAATACCATACTTGACATTAATTTACATGCTGTTCTTATATAACTTAAATAGCATCTGGAGCCTCAGAAAACCAGGTGTTGCAGTGTTTTCAAACATCTCGATACAATAGCAACTGCAGAAGGGGAAGCTATCAAGTTACAGAGAGGCAATATAGCCAAGAAAAGAAAAGGTGAGAACATACGTTATGTATTCTGATAAAAGAGTTCATAAAAAAAAGCATATGTTATTATGTGGAGGATTTATATCAATAATTTGGTGATAGATGAAAAAAAAAAAATTGCGGTTTTCCATTAACGTACCGTACCTAGAACCCTAGTATCTTGAACGGAAACGTAGTTACGACCTTCAGAAAAAGCTAGAAAACCGGTTATGCGATGCGGTGATGCAGTGAGCGCGGCCATGCCCAGCTGTTGTTCGAAAATGTGACCGCATGAATCCAAAGTTCACTCGTATCGATCGATTTCGGTCACATTCATGAACAGCAGGGACATGAGGCGCTCACTGCATCACGCATTGCAGCTGCTAAGCATAAGCCGGTTTTCAAAGGTCGTAATCATCTTGAACCATAGGTGTTTTCAATAAAATTTAAGTCGTATTTCTCTTGCATATGAATAGCACAAATATTTCTTGTTACCTTATATTGATTTCATCGATTCACGCATAGCATTTAAGCATGATCGGCCCCCTTAAGGATAACTTATATTATTAAAATAACTTGTACAATATACGCTTAAAAATAATTGTTGAACATAATAGAGTGGTTTCATGGAAAAACGGAACTATACTAACAATACCAACTGAATTAAAGACATTTTGTCTGACCACCGTGCACTATTTTAAATTCGCGCTAGTGTATTGGGATATGTATCATGTGTCATCAGATACGGAACTGACCTCTACACCATGGATAGCGGG
>JAMKCH010070341.1:0-47634 GCA_023653785.1 Ophioderma brevispina | reverse complement strand
CGTCGTTTGTGAGTTTTTAATTCTATACATGTTCTCAAACTCTGTAAATAACTTAACGAATACATTTTAGTGTTTTTATGATTTAATGATTTTTTTACAATTAGGCCTACTGACGCGTTTACCGTATTTTGGTTGGCAGAAATGCCGTCCGGAATAGGCCTCTGTAAAATTCCAGTGTACCATTTTTTTTTCACCAAGTGCAATTTGCTAAATCCGGTTCCTTTTATATACTTGAGGACTCAACTTACCGAGTGTTTTGGTGCTTCCAACTTATAGAGGATGGCTGACATAACTTTCGTTTTTGTATTTTTTTTTTTCTTCATATCACTTTCGCCTATCCAAACGTAATTAGCTCTTGGGCGCGACTCTAGACAAGAAAAGACCGCTGACTATGTAAAAAGCATGTCGACGACCCATACTGAAGCCGGGTCGGGCTTCGCACAATCACAGCTTCTCTATAACAGTGACACTTGATATTCTTTGATAATTATCATAAAAATAAACAATCGATAGCTTTTTTTGTCGACATGCAAAATCCAAGGCCAGCATCCATGAAACAAGAAAAATAAATGTACGAATGTTACGGGTGCGTACCACAGACACCGCGTTTGCAAGTTAACTCTGAAGACGCTGCCAACGCATACGCTAACGAAAGATTCCTCGACGCGTAAAATGCATTGCAACATTTAGAATACCCCAATCGCGTCAATGCCGGACAAACAATGGCGGCCAGACCGGGATCTCCCTTTCTATATCTGTGGTTAATACTCTAAACATGTTAGCATTTAAACATGCTTACATGCCCGTACCCTGGGTGCGGGGTGCGGCGCACCTCCCCCCCACCTCATTCCACAAAAGGTTAAAATCCACCTTTTGCTGACTTTTTTGATTAAAAGGTCCCAACAGTTAAGAAAATTGACAGAAAGCTACTGTGGATGTTTAATGTTATAAGAGTCACAAATGAGTCTTTGTTTTCTAATCGACTCCAATTTGCCTAGCCTTATTCTAAATTTTGACTAGGAAACCCGATAACTTCGTAAGGAAGATTTGGTTTGTTTGCGTATAAAATTAAAACAGAGCTTTTAAGAAGGAATCTTTTAAAGAACGAACCAACTTCACCCTTGTTTATAGAACGTGTTCATGACTGTTTCTACAAAACATTCAATTTTTATCAGTTGTGTTTAAAGAAGGACTCATCTTCACCCTTGGTTGCAAATTAGTTTTCCGTAATTTTCTCGTTGTATCCTTTTAAGAACGATCCATCTCATTAACTTAAAATTTTATTGAACTTAAGCACTATCAGGGATTTCTTCACAATGTAAACAATCGCGCCCCTTGGTTTTTCATCATAACTATTTTTTTTAACACTTGTTATGAATTGGAAATTGTTCTGGTGAAGACCTCTGCAAGTGCCTAGCGTAACACGCCCTATTTGACCAGAGAATGAGATTTTATGCTTTTGTTTACTAATAAAATTGGGGATTCGATTTTTTAAGGTCTAAAAACAGTCGAAAATGGCATTTTTTGTTTTTAAGACCGCTTTTAGAAAATGCCTTAAGTGTTCGGTTTTTTTTCACGAAAGTAATTAGTTTTTGCCTAACACTAAGAAATTGTAGAGACAAAATGCACTCTATAAAAAAGGTCCGAAAACGGTTTTAAAACTTATATGGAACCCTGTAAGTGTTTCTTCAACCAAAAATAGTTCTTTAACGCCGTACACACCTTTTATTGGTTCTGTTAGTCACCTTTTGGTGGTTTCTAGATTTTAAGTAATCCCATTTTTGAGGTTCATTCTTGAGAGGTCCATATAGAGGACAAAAAAGGGTTCTAAGCCGTCTTTTTCTTAAAGTGTGGGCCATTTTGAATTTGAAAAAGTGACTGATTGGTGGCTTTAATTCTATATAGTTTGACTGGAACGAAGGACATCTGTGAAGACTGACTCCAAATGCGACAAACCCAATGAACAAGGGTGGCACGTGCCAATTTTGTAAAAGACGTTTGTTGTAAATAATGGAAATGTACAACATTTAGGCCTAATTTGCGGGAAATTATAATTTGAGTTTGTTTTGCTGATTTATCATAAACAATATCGGGAAAATTTTTTACATGTAATATTTGACCAAGACAAGACTCTCGTCGAATTTGTTAGAAACAGTTAAAATGCGCATTAAACGGGAATGTTTAAAACATATTTTCATTGCGGTAAAAACCTGGTAATTCGACGGAATTAGTCCTTTCAAGCCCGTTTTTCGGTTTTGTTTATTAAAGTTTTTCGGCTGTCGTAGCTGCAGGAGAAAAAACTCAACGGACCGCAGAGAGGATCATACTCACGGCGAAGCGAGGTGTGGCGACTATCGTACCACACTCCCAGTTGAAGTCGTGCGCCACTCACAAGCGTTGGGCAAATTTTGTTGCTAACCTCGACTGACTCTTCAATAACGCGCAAGGAAGATCTCGTTCTCTATCTATTTGTCTCTGTGGCATCACGCAGAGCCTAATGGCGGATACAAATTGCGTAACCACCGCTGTAATCCGTTTATGCGAAACTGCTCGCCTTCCCGCCACATGTTGTGTACCACATGCTTCGCATTGACTATACTCGGAAAACAGAAATGTGGGACAATTTTAAATAATAATCGCATTAACAGCGCACTTTGACAACTAACGGGGGGATTTCAAGCACCTAAATCAGGTAAAGATATAGATCGAAAACGCAATGAATTCAGAAATGTGCGCCCTGAGTGAAACTGTACAAAAAAACACTGTTCCTGGGAGAAGGGGTCAAGGTCATGTCCCGGTCCCCAGTCAGAAAGTCCTCAGCCCGCAAAATGCGTACTGAAGTCAGGGAACACGCCTTACAGAAAAAGATAATGACCTAAAAATGGTGGGGAGATTCCCGTAGGCCTTATTCATTCCACTCTCCCCACTCAAGAAAAATAGATTTGTCCTCAAATCTACATCCTGATCGAATTATTTAATCACTTTGAATTGATAAGTAACATACAAATCATGATGAAATTTTTGTAAATTAATAAACAATTCAAATCGCCAAGCCTCAAAGGCGATCAGATTTTTCCAGTTCTAACAACATTTTCGTGACACAGTGCATAACCACGGTCTTGAGCAATTTTACTCTACTTCGATTTCTTTGACAAGTGCATACATATACAACATGTCCAAAAAATAATCAATTGGTCGCCTCCACATGGCCAAATATATAAATTTTTTATGCAAGTTGCAAATGGAATTGACATCGATTTCTTTACAATTTCAGAATCTGTCACATTTCAAAATCCAGCACTATCAACACACGCCAAAAATACATACAGAAATACTGCCCTCAGTTTTTGGTGCCTACAAATTTGGTAAAAACTTTGAATTAATTTGTCTTACTCTACGCCCTAAACCAACCTAACATTTTAAAAGAGGGCCTAGTGTTGAGTTCTGTCTGTCAGCGGTGCCTAAAGAAGTTTTGAGCAAATGCAACTCGCTTGCTGTTTGTACCAAAATTTACACTACAGAAAATTAGCAATTAATCCATTGGGCAAAAATTTAAAGGGGCCTAGCTAGGCCTAGGCCCTAGGGCATGACGCAATTACAACAGCCGGGCCTAAGGGGCGTCCTAAACAATTTAAAAATGTTTTAATCCAAGAAACCTACAAGGAGCGAGTTACACTTACTCTACAATAATTGTTACTTAAAAAAACGAACTTTACAACTTTAATTAATTACAACGATGCTGATGGAGGATCTGTCCTGGAATTTGGAAGCATAGAATCAAAGCGGCAACACAAAGTAGACGACGAAATCAAAACAAAAGTCCTTTCAAAAGATTAAAACTAAAGTCGAAATTTTCAGAGTAAAGTGCCAGATGACTGGTGGGGTGAATATGTCCTCATCTTCTGCGTATGGCAGGCTGTTGCCATCTGGAAACACACATTTCTCGACAGTTCTCACGACGAACCATCACCACTGTCGGGGAATTTCCCAGTTTGATTTTTCTGTACGCTCAGCTCCCAGTATTCGGGCTAGTTTGAGTGTCTGAAGACAAGTCGTGCCTGGTTCATTTCGCTGCCTTATCGCTTGGTTCCTCTAGGTCTTCGCTGTGCGTTGTCATGAAGTCCAAGTCCTCTGCCATAAAACTCCGTTGCACAGGTACCTGTCCTGTTGGTGCATCCTGGGATTTTCTGCATCATCATGACATTGGTGACCGTTATCTTTGGGATACTAAATCCAGGCTGCCAACCTGAGCTAGTCTCAGTTTCAGGTATGCCTAGTGCAGTCTGGCGCATCTTTGCATTGCAGCTTATCACTATGACCTTCTGTGGAAAGTCAATTTTTTCTCACAGTTTGGTACTTGCAATCACTGTTCTGCATGCCCAGGTCTGACTGGCAGACTTGCTATGTTTATTATCGGAAAAATTCCGCAGGAACGACTTCTTCTTGTCATAAACCTGCTTACACATCTTGCAGGTGAACTGTTGAGACACTTGCCCGCATTGCTGCAGACCTTTTTTTTGCAAAATTTTGCACAAATTTTGATTCTTGACTGCACCCCGGAATGCCTCTCGGCGCCGGCGCAAAATTGTTTATATAACCCGGCACCGCGAACGGATGTTGCACCACCCCCTGGGAAAACGGCGGCGCAAGCGTGGCGTTAGCTTACGAAAACTGCTTCGCCTAGCCTGGACAATTATGGACATTTTTGGTTCAATTATAGTTTTATCCAAAATATTTTGCTATAGCAAAGAGACTTACCAGGGTCTAATGTCAGCCTTTCCATATATTCTAATGATATAT
Organism: Ophioderma brevispina; assembly: GCA_023653785.1. Lineage (NCBI taxonomy): Eukaryota > Metazoa > Echinodermata > Ophiuroidea > Amphilepidida > Ophiodermatidae > Ophioderma > Ophioderma brevispina. The sequence continues at coordinate 42,834 of JAMKCH010070341.1, read as the reverse complement.
AATCCAAGTCTTAGCAAGGAAATTGGAAGAAACACGACGAATCAGGCGACGCATTTTTTTGCGTCGTTATGAAACATTGTTTGCAAACGATCTCGTCGATTTGTTTAATGCATGCATATTTCGAATTAAGGGCTGACATCCTGATTTGAGTGTCAATATTTCGAAGCGTACGTTAAAAATGCATATCGTTTCACATTACTGTAATACCTCATATATAGATCCCTGTCAACTGATATGGTTAAAAGTAGGAGGCATAAAATTCAACTACTTCAAATAATTGAACCAAAATAGGAACTAATTCCCTGGGAATCAGCGGCCATCTTCTTCATGACTATACCCTGGACACCTCTGCCCATAATAGAGACTGCTGTAGGGACTATATATCCATCCGTATTATGAGTGTACAGAGTGCGAAGCCTGGTGGTAAAAAAAAAAAGAAAAAAAAAATGAATAGAAGCAGACCGTATTTTGTTAACTCGTATGTGGGGAGTCCTTTGCTGTAGTGGTAAAGTCTGATAACAACCGGGGATTCAAACAGAGCAAGGGAATGGGCTGATCGCAGCCTCAGTAGGCTTTCTGCTTTGAGGGGGTTGTTGTTTATCGCTACTCTACTAGCTCGTCTTGAAAATCCTATCCCCTCTGATGTTGTTTGCCATCGATCTGTCCATGCGCCATCGCCCCGGCGTCGCGCTTTGCTTTAGTTTTTGAAATTTTATGATAAAATGGCGGCGCCCATGGCATCGGCACGCAGGTTTGACGGGTCGCCGGCAAAACGGTTTTCGACCGTTGATAAGCACCTAGATCCAAAGTTTTCTGCATAAATCAAGATACAACATTGTGTTATAGGTGCTTGTAACAGAAATTAAGTTGAATTATCACATTTAGTCTGAGTGGTGGGTGTGTTTTTCATCGTGTTAGGGAAATGCTTGTAGCGGTGTTGTAAAAGCTTTCTGAATTCGGCATTCGGAGCTGCAAGGAAAATTGTACAACACTTGGCCGACAAAAAAATGCAAGCAGTCTAATTACTGCGAATCCGTTTTGGAACTCCAACATCACTTCCTCCCCTCAACAAAGAAATGGTTGATTGCTATCCTTGACAAGTTTTGGACCCTAAGTACTCAAAAATTGTTAAACCAGTCATGCACGCCATGCCCATACAACATGGTGGCCTACAGCTCGATGAGCTAAACACATGATTATAGGCCTGTGTTATGACAAAATCTATATATTTCGGTATATAACACAAATAAATTGACTTGCTTTTATTCGAGCTGGTTGAAACTATAGCCCTTCTGTGACTCGAAACCATTACTATGCCCCTCGGCTTAAGCCTCGGGGCATAGCTATGGTTTTCGAGATCACCTTGGGCCCTATCGTTTCAACCATGCCCCTCATAGCAGTCATATTTGTATACCACTACCGATCAAAACCTACACGCGTACCCGATGATTTGTAAAGCCCCAGAAACTGGACAAAAATAATAACGGTTAATTGCGTAAAATTCACATCACGATTTAAATCTCCAGTTTCGGCCCAAAACCACTCATATTCAAAATCAAAATACTGGACAAATATATATCAACAAATAGATAGAGACCAAAATGGACTTTTAAATCATAACATTTTTCGAAGCATTTAAATTTATGTTTACACTACTCATATTCCCAAAAGTGAAAAGTAAAATTTGTTACTCAACTTTTAACGATTAAATTTGGTAAGGTTCTATGACAGAGATTTCTCTTAAATTTGTTAAGAAGCTATTGAATGGAATCTCATCTAAGAAAATAGTACAAATCGCCTCATAGAACCGTCTTTTGCCGTTTCAGTATAAATTGATGGAATTACATGCATATTTTAGGGCACAGAGATGACTACAGCAGTTGATTGACCGATTCAAACACACTCGCGTGGACCGCGTAAGTCATCGCACCTAGCAACGCGTGCGCAATTGGTCCAACTATGCCTGGACTACTGCGTAGCTACCTGGTGCGTGTACGCAGTGTGTTCGTCACACGTTCTATTTTTGGTCGTGTTGCTGACCGGGTTGCTGAGCGGTGTATCAAACCAAAACATATATGTTTTGAATCGAAATCAGCTGAATGTAGGGCCGAATTGAATGGAGCTAAGGTTTTTCTGAGGCATCTTTCTGACCAAATTCTGAGTAGGTTAATGTGTCCTGGCACAGAACCAGTTAAAATAAAAAATAGGTCCACTGTTGAGTGTCCCCTCGTTTGGAAACTAGGGCCTAAATCATGGTGTCTAAATAACGTCCTTTGCGTTAGGACTAAAAAGGGAAAAATCAACAGTTTGTTCATCGGAAGCCGCGCACACATTTTATTTTGAAGCATTACTTTTTAACCCGCATCATTTTTTTATTTCATGAATTGAGAAAATTTGATTTTCTTTTAGTATCGTTTACAATAGGGGCCTAATGCCTCCTTGTTAAAAATGAGCCTCAATCAGATCGTAGTCACAGAATATTTGTTGTTTTTTTTAAATAATTTTGCGACTGTCTTAACTGGGGTCTTATTAACCTAGCTTATTTGGGCATGAAATTTGAGTGCTCTCTTGGGGGGGGGGGGGGGGGGGGGAAACTTTAAAAATTTTTAAAAAGCAACTAAATAAACACATTTCGCATTGACATTTGTCGGGAAATTGGTAGACTCATCCTTTGTTTTTTTCATTGTTTTTTGACATGTTTCTTTGATTTGGTTTGCTTTTGGGGTGTGCCTTTGGGGTTTGATTTGCCTTTTGGGGTTTGCCTTTAGTTTGTGTTTTCGGGTACTTCTGTTTTAATGTTTTCGTTTGTGTGTGTTGTGCCTTATCATGAATCATTCTGTAAAGTTATTTTCCATTTCGGAAATTTTGGAAAAGAAAACTATGCTGCGTGTTGTTACCCTAGACTTTATCGTAATTGTTGTCAACTTGCGCCACAGATATCTGTGACTTTCGCACATCTCCAAAGTCTGCGCAAAATTCCATTGAACTCTGCCAGCGTGAACTTAACTTGCATGAAATACACGCACCTGAATGTTCACTGCTTGGCTGCGCGTACTCAAATAACGATTGGAATACTACATTACGCGCTCAAGCCTGATTTGATCCGGTATTGGTGGGGCGCATAATATAACTACCTCTGGTCCAACTCGAAGTTATTAAGTTGCGACGCGGGCGTATACATTTGAACCTACATTTCATTCAGCGGCGCAGCGTAGGTAAGCACAAGCGCACTGCAACTGAAAGGTGCGGCACTGGGTGTACGCACGCTTCGTCACTTCATACTTCAGACGAGACCAAGTATAGTTTGTCTCATCTATAAGTTGAAGGTGCGTCACTTACTCTACTGCGACTTTTATGTTGCGCAGCTCATAAAATAAATCGCGGGCGCGCTATGCTTGGACTCATAGCATGATACGCATACGCGAATAAGGCGGCACGATCGAGACGCTAGTGGGAATGCCAAGACGCATAATGACGTCACCCACCTTCAACTGAGGTGAGACAAAGTATAGTGAATCATTTGGTTTACCAATAATTTCCATCCAGCTCGTACAGTTATGCCTTAATTTAGTATCAAACAGTCATGCGTGATTTCATGGAGCCTTTATGACAATAAACTTTAAATTGCATTATGTCATTCCTCTTTCATAACCATTGTTTTTTTAACGGTTATGAACGGAGATTTCCTGGATAAACTAACATTATTGCAAGACACCTAGAACATTTTGGGCCCCATGTTCCAAATGGCACTACATCGGCAATACCAAGCGTGGGCTTTCTGTTTATCGCCGCAGCCACTCCTATCAATGACTCGCACGCACTTTCACAACTAAATCAACGGCATTTCCACTTTTTTTTTTCTGCGATGCAGGAGGACCAATGGATACTCATTTATTCCGAGCCAACAAGATTTTGTTTGAAACAAAACTTACACAGAAGGGGAAATTAATTTTCCAAATCACAAACTTACACTCTGGCATTTATTTGTATACTACTACTACTCCGTTATAATTAAACAGAAAGTAATGAGCAATATTGTGTCTCTACTTAACTTAAATGTGTATTTCATTTCATTCACTCCATAATTCCATCCGACTTTTATTTGTTTATTTTTTATGGAGAACTTATTTTTTTTTTAACTATAGGCCTATACACACATCAAGGCCCCTCCATCTCCATGACGAAATCTGCATATTTCTTTGGGCAGATTTCTGTTCCTAGTGCTTCTTCGCAACCCAAACCTGTAGGCCTCTCACCTACTGGTTCTGTACAAGTAACTTTTGGTAACTTTTCTTTTCTTTGGGTCGGGATTATTGTTCTATACTAAGGGTCAACATTTGGAATTGATATCTCTGAGGTACACTAAGCCAATCATCATGATTCAGGCATTGGTTTCTTCACACTTGGCACCACACTGTTAGGCAATGGGTTTCCTCTTCGGGGGGGGTTTATAATCAGAGTAGGCCTATCTACAGTGTGGGGTTATTGGTACTTTCCATCATTGGTTCTGGGGGTCCTCTGTTGAGGCTTTGGATTGACTACCAGTATTTCAGCTGAGCTATTTGCTGGGGGGGGGGGGCTTGTATTACAGTCAGTTGGGGGGGTTGGGCGGGTGTTTACCAGCCAAGAAACAGGGGGATTGGGAGTCTCCCCTATACTGTCTGATTCTGTTTGCGGGGTGGACCACTTTAAGGCGTGCTTCTTGCAACTTAGCGGTTATTATTTTGAAAAACAACATCACACAACCTCTCTATGAAAGAAAGGAACTTGCCACTGTGAGACTCAATTTAGAGGGGGGGGCATACACCCTTCTTTGCGCTGTGGATGGTGAACCAAAAAAAACAGCCTCACCCTCTCTCAAAAAGTTGCCTGTTATCACAGCGGTGATCATAATTATTTTTTTTTTTCTGTTTTTGGCTAGCTATGCTCAGATTTTGTCGGGCATAGTCGTGTACCAATTCTAATTTTCTTGAAGTTCTTGGCATAATCGGTATTGTGGGCTATATGGTCTTCTTTTCCCGGTGTCTCCCTAGTGTGATTCAATCGGAAGTTCAACATTTCTTTCTTCTGCCAACAATCATCCTCACAGGAAAACAACGACGCGCGAACATTTTAGGATTGTGATTTGCACTTCTATATGCCATCATCATGTCTGGCAAATGTACGTCCCAATCCCTTTGATATGGCAGAGACAAACATAGACAACATGTTTTGTTATAACTTTATTGTCTTTCTATCATCCCATTTTCGTTTGGTGGATGTAATGCGGAAGACCTAACCATTGCACATCAACTATTTGCACAACTCTCCAAAAGTTGGCTCTCAAAGTTAGTGCCTTGATTCGAGAGGTATAATTCTGGGTATCCCACATTCACCGTATCGACAAATGAACTCTTCTGATAGAAGTCGTGGGCGACAGTTTTTGGCTTCTGGTTGGGCATTGCATAACGGCCTCTTATCCATTTAGTATAAATGATCACCGACACCAGGATGTGTTTATTACCCCTGTCGCTTTTCTGGTAGGGGACCCATACAGTCTATGGCAATGCGTTCCAGTGGTGCGCCGACATAAAAGTCGTCAATGGGTGCTCGAGGGGTCTTTTGCGGGCTTTCTTTCCTTTCTTTGCCGCACACAAATCACACTTCTTGCAACTGGGTTTCTGACAAACTCCCTCTCAATTTTACCCACAATACCCCGCTCACCAATCCTTTCTATCGTTTTCACTTTTTTCTTTTCGCCTAGGTGTCCGCGTTCTCTATGGCTAATGAAGGCCTTTAAAAGAAGCACACATAACAACACGCATGGTCTTTTTAATGGTACGTAGACCAGTGTTCCATAATATCGGTCACCCCATTCTGACAACCCATTCGTTTGTAAAGAATGGGCCGTTGAATGACGTGTAATCTGATCGCCAGTGAGACCAGTAGGTCTTAAGTGTCTGACTCTGATTTGCTATTTCCCACAAAAAGGGCCATTTTGGTCTTTCCCGGATTTCTTCTTCTCCTTCCATTTTATATACTAGCTCTCGTAACAGGGTCTTCTGATTGTGCTTCTTCTCTAAGCTGGCTTGTACCACTGATTTGTCCAGGAAGATTCTATCGTTTCTTCATTCTGTAGAGTAGGGGAGGCTTAGGTCTATCTTCTGCCTTTATCACTGAGACTGCGTGTGCATTTTTAGTGACCGGCAGAGTATTTTCACCCATAGACAGACTGAAGTCATTTTCACATCAGTTATATATCCTGTTCATGTTCAGGACAATAGGCCTTTAAATCGTCTCCGATTTGAAGTATTGGGCGAGTTTCCTCGCATTGTTCTTCTATTTTCTCGGCACTGTTTACATGCGACGCATGGGCGGTCTGCTCAGTGCATCTGCATTTTGGTGATATTTATACCGGGACGGTGTTGTATTTGGTAATCATCGTGTCAGTGTTTCATCCATCGAGCCATTTTGGCCTCAGATTTTTGGAATTTGTTAGCCAAGCGTAGTGCGCCATGGTCTGTTCTTATCAAGAATTTTCTACCGTATAGGTAGTGGTGAAATTCTTTTACTGCAGCTACAACGGCATAAAACTCACGTCTCGTGACACAATAGCGCTTTCTGGCCTTTTTAATGGTCCTGCTATAGTAGGCTACCGGCCTTTCAGTGGTTTTGTCACTGTCTACTTGTGATATCACAGCGCCTATTTCCTACATTTGAAGGCATACAAGTCGAGAACAAAATATCCTTTATTTCTACAAGGATACGCCAAGACTGTAGCCGTGATGAGGGCTGTCTTGAGTGATTGATGCTGCATCACACTGGGTTGTCCATGTGAATTTTGCGCCCTGTTTCTTCTAGTTGTACAGCGGTTTCGTGCTATTTCATCGTACCCATTTATGCACTTTTCTATAATACGAGCTAAAACCAGCCAGATCTGACTCTGAAACAGTTTGTTGGGTCGGCCAGTCCTCACATAGCTTTGATTTTGTCAGGGGTGGTTCGGGGGTTTTAGATATTCCGTGTTCGGATACTACAATGTCCTAAGTATTTGACACTTTTCTGGAATAAGTGGCATTTACTAGGACCTGCTTTCAAGTTAGCTTCTGGTTAAGATGTTTTAAACACTTTCTTCAAGCCTTGTTTTAGGTGCTTCATCAAATGCTGTCGCATGACTGATAATGTCATCATGTACACAGGCCAGACTTCCATTTGTAACCCTTCGAAGGTTTTCTCTATGAGCCTTTCAAAGGCAAGCGTGGGCGATTCGAGAGACACAAATGGAAGACCCGCCACTTCCAGTGCCCCGTGTTTTCTTGATACAAAGGCAGTTATAGGAGCTTGCTAACATACTTTTCTGTAATGAACTTGCCAATAGGCCACTGGCGAATCCAAAGTACTGAACCATCTGGCTCCTTCGAGAGAGTCAAGTGCGTCACTTATAAGGGGCAGAGGGTAGGAATCCTTTGACATTTTCATTACCCGTCCTGTAGTCTACGCAGAGCGCGTCGACCCGTTTTTCTTCTTAACCAACACAGTTGGTGACGCCCAAGGACTATCTGACGGTTCTATGAGACTTTTAAAAATGGTCTTCCGACATGCCGTTTTTCTCTTCTTCATCGCATGTGAATGGGCTTCGCCTACGCATGGTTTGATTTTTATTGGGGTTGGATCATGAGTTTGATTTCATTTCGACTAGATCATTAGGCCCTATAATCTTAGTCATGCAGAATGGTGCGAGATATCAAACCTATTGTGCATTTGGGTGAAAAGTACCAAATTGGGCACAGATGTAAGCTCTTGATAGGTGCTAAATAAATTTGGTCTAGGGTCCCAAATAATTTCCTTCCAAGATGGCCACCAAATGTGTTCAAAATGGCCGCCACTGTTAGAAATGTCATGTTTTTTTAAAAAGAACATTCAATTCAATACAGTATTATGATCCAATTACTCAATTTGATTGTGTTTCGTGCCATTTGTAGAACGAAATGACCCTGATTGACACTCCACTGGTAATTCCATTGTTTACATTAGCCAGATTGATCCAAAATGGGCATGAAAATTCAAAATGGCTGCCGATTTGTCACTGAAATCTACCCTCTGATTATCAAGAATGGTTTTTCTTGCCTCTTTTTATGATTCCCTAGGCTGTATGAACAATGTGCATTAAAGAATTCACAGCACCTTACTAATACAACCAAATAAGACGAATCCAAAATGTCCGCGAAAATCCAAAATGGCGGCTAATTTGTCACTTAAGTTTATCCATTGATTATCAAGAAATGAGTTTTTCTTGAATCTTGATAAGATCCCTGATGAATATGCAGCATCAACTTAAGAGGAAGACCAATTAAAAGCCCCAGGTCAAATTCCATTGATTTCAGTTGCAACTGGTTTCAACTGAAAACCATTTGATCCCAGTTGAATATCCCCAAATTTGAATCAGTTGATTCCCTGACGGAAAATGGAACAATTTTTCACAAGTTTTTTACTGACCAGTTGAACTCCGTTAAGACCAGTTACAACATTTAAAAACAGTTGAAACCATTAGTTCCGTCACGGAAAATGGAACTTTCACTGGATCAACAGGAATTTTTTGACGCTGGGAGGGCCCTGGTTTCTTAAATTAGACCGTATGCAATAGCCAGCCATGTTGGTGACAAAGATAGACGCCTTCCATACTAACAATACATCACGGGCTGTCAATGAGCCATGTGCAATCGCTAACATGGATCGATTGACAGCTTAATGTAGTGTTGTCGTGGAATGTATGCATCTTGTCCCCCAACATGTCTGGGTGAGCTGACGTCATATTGAATACGGTCTATTTGCTTCTTTCCGATTATCATTTGGCCAGATGGCTGCCAAAGCTCGAATGCCCACTACTTACATGCCTGTAGATTCCTCGGTGGCTTACGTGAATACATCTCATCCGTTCAAAAATAACTAAGCCCCGATTTGATTATGTATTGGTTGGCCTCTGTGTTATCCACAGCGAGCTTTAAATGGTACATCCAGTGGAGGGAGATTCGCTGGGAAGTGGCCCACTAATACAGTCGTTGCCCCACATCGTCAAACAATCGCAGGGCACAGGACACATGTTTACACAATGCAAAGTTTGAATTCTCCATGCTCTACTCGGGCCTTGTTGAGTTGTGTTTTTGACTGATGCTGTTGGCAACGAGCCTATTACGTGGCCTTCTATAACAGCGAATTCAAATGATGCCAAATTGCCACCACACCAAAAGATGAGTTGACTCTACAAAAGTACATTGGTAGCCTTATAAAATGTGTATGAACGGGGCTCACTAAATACGTTCCATGGAAAATTCCAATTGATTAAGGAGGTTTTGGTTAGTGTATAACTTATAGTAATATCCCAACTATAGGGACTAGAACTTAATCATGTGCCCTTACTTTAAATCATTTGACATTTGGCAGCAAGTATATTGTTCTACTCTAGAGATGAAATTGCTTTTTGTAAGGTCTACCTTGACTATAGCGTCATTGAATGGTGTAGAGTTTTTCTAATTGAGAAAATAACTCATTGCTGACTGTGTAGCAATCTCGCATACGATGTCATATGGACTTCCAGAACCCCACAAGAGGAACTAATAGTCAGCACCAACCATACAGGAATGGTCCTTGTCATCCTGTGAGACCGACATCGGACATTTGGAACTTGCTATATATGTGAAAACAGGCCCCCGTTGTAGAAGCACCTCATATCTGCTGACAACAATCGAATTCCTCACCATTTAGCTCACTCTCTCAAAGTTACATCATTCTACAAATCTCCATCAGTAGATTTCATGCACCCTCAATTCAATGTCGGGGAATTTCCACCAAAACCTCATTTCTTCATTGCGACTTTCAACCTCCAGAGTCCCGGCTGGGGCTACATGAAGCGCACTATAAGACGTACGAGCTGTATAATAACCTGGGTTAGCAAACAACAGTCAACCGGTGGGCGGCAGGGTATCTTCCCTTGCCTTTCGCCAATGAGGTCTAGGGTTCGATTCCCGGCAGGGCTCGTTCTGGGTGGCTTTATGTGAATTTGGTTTCTCGATCCAGACTCGTTCCCGCAGGTTTTCTCCGGGTACTCCGTTTCCTTCCGGCTTCTAAAATCGAGCTCTTGGCATAAATGCCTTTCTGGTTTAATGGTTTCCCTGATGTTGCTTGAACGCCGTTTCAATGACCGCACAGCGCCTGATCACGTGGATATGTCGCGCGTTAAAATACAAATTTATTATATTATTATTTTATATCTCACCTTCACGAACCTACCCCGCCGCCATTATTTTATAATGCCCAGTGGAAAGAGAGTTACAAACCCGGATCTATCTTGTTGGCAAAACGGTCGTCTAACACCTGGTGTACATTGTTCTGAATCCTAATCCACTAACTCAACTACAATTCAATGCGGCAGTAAGACCAACAAATGCCTTTAAGCTGCGCTCTAACTACAGAATAGCAGACTGGCAAGGATACATTGATGACATGATCAGAACGTGAGAGGGGTGCTCAAACCCATACGATGACAAATTTGCCCAACTATCAATAAGAACTGTCAGGAGAATTTCATACCAAGAGCGGTAGGATTTACCAGGCCTTCCAAGAAATGTCTAAGGATCTCTCGGGTATTCCACCAGGTTTGAAGCGACTTTTGCTCAGCTAAAACTGCTAAAGGTAAGAAGTGGCGAGGAAAGGATCAACCTGGCACCCCTAAAAAATTTTCCGAATATGACCCTAAGAGCATGAACAGGTCTACCATACCGAAAGCTTCGAGTCGCTTAAAAGTACCTGTCTTGGAACCCCCTGGAACACTGGGATAATTCTGTCTACCTAGAAGTTAACCTTGGACCGCACTCTTTCTTAGAAGACCCACATCATGAAGACGAAGAGTAAAGATTGTTCACACAATAACATCTTGAACACACTCACTGCCAAGATGGGGGGCTCGCCCACATACCGACGATTGACGGCACTTGTCCTGTGGCTACGTGTATGTGGCAGAGGATTTGCCCTGGATGGAAAAGGTCAACCCATGCCAAGAAGCTTGTCCAGTGATTGCTCCACCAGACATCGGTCGTAGTGTAGCGAGCATGCAAAGCGAGCTGCAAGATCTAATTAAAGCCATAGTTTCACAGACACAAAAACAAGCTGCTAATGCCTTAAACCAGAGAGAGTTTCTTAGGGGTCCACCCTTGAAGTAGTTTAAGATAGTCCCCTTGTGGAAAATACAGAATTGTATCAACGAAGTACATCTATTTATATTGACCCACCTGATCATCATCTCCCACCTGGCGCTCACTCCTCATGGGTTGAATGGGGCGGATGGCTCCACCAGATTGGAACCAATCGGACGATCCAAGGTGTCCGTGCAGAAGTGCATGGGGTTACCTGGAAGCATATCAGGATACTATTTGTAGAACACACCACAGACAATGGAACTCTCTTTGTCTGCCCAATGTTGGTGCAACAATGCACAACAATGACCCCTGCAGAATCAGTGATCACCAGACCGTGTACCAGGCCACCTCTGGCGGATCATACTGAGAACCCCTGTGATTGGTCTACGAATAAGACAAACACTTGCATCCACCAAAGACATCCTCTAATTAAACGTTACAAAGCCACACTTCAGCATTTGTTTTGACATTCTTTTGATGCATCTGTAATGTTGTCCATAAGGGTTCTCCACCACTGTGAAGCTGCATTTTCCGACCTCCGCAGCTTGATCTGGTAGCTCTGGCGCTCGCAGCAATGCTTGCCCCCAGCAATATCCTGCCCTGATATGCGCTTCTTGTTGTTAGTGTTGATACAGTGCATCCGAGGTAGGTGAAATGAACTCAATGGATTCTTATGAGCAATAACGCTCCTACACATCATCAACACTCTCACAGGAGCTTCTTCCGTTTCAATTGTTGGCATTGCTCTTTTAAAGGTATCTTCTGACGGAAGAGTTCTTCCAAGGGTTGCAAAGCAACATTTTTTACAACATCAGGAGATTCCGGGCTTGCTTCTCATGCGTCTTCTTGTCTTCTTTGTGCAAGCGGTGAAGGTGTGAAACATCGCATAGACAACGTTTTCTCTGGTCCTAGGGTGGGGCATATATGCGTTTGCTGCTATGATCTCACTGCTTTCCGGTACCAAATGCTAGTCAGAGTTCAGGGAAGTTGGAACTGGCTGAATAAGGCTACAGAAAAAAAACAACATCGTTCCTGTGTCCACATACGCAGCATGTCCCTCTTGGTATCCTTGAGGCACAGCATCTGCTGCATGAAGTAGACCTGCTATCGCTTCTTTAATGGTGCATGACATAGATAGTTAGATTGGTTAGTATCTGATTATTACAACCATCACCCCTAAACCTATGAGGGACTTCATACATACACAGTAGAATGGTTCTACAAGTTAAAAGAAATAACAAAATCGAATGAAATAGTAAATGAATGACTGAAACAATCCAAACAAATACTTTGGTATTTTAACAGTATGCCTGACATGACACATCATTTTCTGGTATTTTGGTCCATTGTAAACATGATTATATCCGCATAATACTAACAGTCTCTACTGACAAAGTGACATTAAGCATTCTATTTTATATACAAATTTTTAAATTACACCTGGAAAGTTACAAGGCACATAAAAACATTACCCTGCTTAGAATGCATGAAACTTTTGAGTACAACTTAACAAAGAAATTCAGCAGTACATTTTGAATGCCTGGTTATTAAATTGATATTGACAGCCATTTTGAACATGACAGCTATCTTGTTAATGTAATACACACAGACAATAATGTAAAATGTCAACCATAATACCAAGACAACAATTTAATGTTTTTATAATTTTGATTAACTCTTATCAGTACCATGACACATGGAAATCAATACTTACTCCTTCTCAACATATCACTTACGTGGCTGCCCAGTTTGCATTTGGGTAGCATTTTTGAAATATGGGCAAGCATTTGATATCATGTACATTGGCATTTAACCAACAACATAATGTTGATGCCCAAGTTTTTAGAAAATCACGAACCCAGGGTTTGCAACGGCACAAAATACCCAGCTTTCCTGTGGCGCACGCGCCATCTTGAATTTAGGCTTCCAAATTGTGACCGCCATTTTGAAAGTAAACTAACGAATTTTGGTAAATAACAAAAAATATTGATTTAAAAAGTTCATCCAAGTCTTATCTACCTATATAATCAGTTTTAATTATGTTTGAACCATAGATTATGCCTTTTATAGGGTGGTGGCCATTTTGTAAATGGCGGCCATATTTGAAGGAAATTGTTTTGGCCCCTAGACAATAGAGGGCGGTCCCATGCCAAATGGTGTAAACCAATCATTGATATTCTTTAAAAAAAGATTTTTGCGACTGCGCGATGGTTTTGTAAGTACAATCTTGTCGTACGTCGTGAGCCTCGAAAGTACCTTAAACCACCAAAACAAACCGTAACCGAAAGCAGCAAGTACACGAATGTATGCTTTACTGACAGGATGTGGCACTACAGTTCCCTTTTTCTTGACATCGTCAGTGGATGGATTTAGGTAAGAAATATGTGACAATGGTAATTTCGCTTCAATAGAAAACGTGTGGAAGTAAAATCATTATGAAATGGAAATGGTCCAGTCTCCTAGGTCAACACCACTTGGACGGGACTACCTGACTCGGAGTCATACTGAAATTTCGGGCATGTCCGACTAGTCATTATCAATCTTTTGCTTTTCACGTTTTACGAATCACCCTCATCTCTAGTATGACGACATTACCTAAGTCAAATCGTGTAGCACGCATCCGAATCCTCCAAATACAGGACTTAATCTTTATTTTCATCGAAGAAGAAACGAATTTGCAGGAGATAAATAACAACTTAACTTCTTACAAGTAGGTCGATGATAAATACTCGGGCCACGGGCGCGTATGTGAGTGCGTACCACTGAAGCACAAGGTTAGCAAGCAAAACCCCGCGAAAAGAAAATAACACTCTGGAACAGAGGGTCAACATGCAACTGAAGGTTGACAAAATTCATGGTTAGCGCAATCAGGCGCCCGCCAGTTGGCGTCTTTACCTCAATCTTGGTGAAAATGGCCAGCAGACGACAGAATCCGTTTTTAAGACAGCCGGCAGCTATTTTGGAAAATTCAATAGTGTTCACTATTGGCGATATTCATGAAGTTGTTCGTTATTATCATTAAAAAAACTGCTTTAATATGTAGTTGTAAACATTATTCTACACAGAGAGACTTGCCGTATGGTCGATCCGAAGGTTTTCTATTCAAAATGCGAGGGGTTGAAAGTGACGCGATTCTGTGTCGAAGACGATGACCGAAAAAAAAAGTACTCGACTGCATTGAATCGCCAGTTTAATTTCTCGAAATGTGTGAAATTACGTCCGACGAGTCCGAAAAAGTCAGGTGTATTCCAATAGAGGAAACATTATTCTACCATAATATGAGGTTCATGATCGCTTCAAAAGCAATATGCCCACTGACATCACAACGTTTTTGGGTTGTCTTCATTGTCGATGTGCTGTGTGGTTGTTTAAACAATATGACGTCGGGTGCGTTCTACGGTGTGAAATTTCTGGCAACAGTGATGTTCACACGGACGACCGCAGCCGCTGGTTGGGCGGAACTGAGTTTGTGGTCATGAAAACTATTATTTAATTAGCGATCATTCACAGATATTTTTTCATAGGGCCGAAAGGAAAAGTTCAAGTTGTCTCATTGCGTGAAAACCGGTTGAACAAAAAGTCAGATGTGTTTTATAGGCCTGTATAAATTAAAAAACGAGTGTGTATGTATGTAGGTATGTGCGTATGTATGTATAGGTTGTTGTAGTATTGTGGGTATGTATAATGTATGTTTGAACCCACCCCCCCCGGTCGAAAGGAAAAATGAGGGATTTGGGGCAAAATTCGTGATTTTGAGCAAAAAATAGCGATATTTTTGGCGGCCAAAAGTGGTGAAAATTTTCCATTATTTTGCCCCCCGGAATTAACTTTTGCCCCCCCCCAAGATTTCACTTTTCCCCCCAGAAAAAAGAGGTCGGGCGGCCGCCAATGTGCACATATTTGGAAAGTGGTAAATCCTGATTAGTAGTTACTAATAAAAACATTTGGAAGGCTGGTCTCGAGACCACAAAATATTCCACTGGACCAGTTAATTCTGAACATTTGGAAACTATGGGGTCCAGTGGACTTCAAGTTAACAAGAGCGGTCACCACCCGTGTGGATTCGTGCAACCTGTGGTTTGCGCTGGGTTTGTGACCAAGTGGTGACTTTGCAGACCGGTTGGGATGACCCTGAGGGAAAATGGCTAATTGGTAACGATTGCAATGGCCCTTTAAAAATTAAAGAACGGTCCTTTAATTTTGTAATAATGGAATGGTCTGGTATTTTGATAGCGCTTTTCGCCTATTGTAATTTTTCGTTTGATCAGACTTTTTGATTTTTGCGCACTTGTTTTCACCACGATACAGGGATTCCTGGGCTTTACCTGGTTTGTTTTCACTGCGGTGAAACCCTGGGTTTTCACCGCGGTGAAGCCCCTTCATCATCCGCTCCCGGCCATTTACGACCCTCACGCTAATTGTATGTCGTATTTTTTTAAATGTTTTTTACTGGGGCGCATAGGGTCACCAAGAATAAAATGGGGTCACAAAGGTCACATGGGGTCACCAAGGTCACATGGGGTCACCAAGGTCACATGGGGTCACTGAGGTCGATAAGGTCACCAAACGGTCATGGGGTCACTGAGGTCGCATAGGGTCACAAAGGTCACATGGGGTCACATGGGTAACAAAGGTCACATGGGGTCACCAAGGTCACACAAGGTCACAACACCCGCCCACCCCACCCCACCCCACCTTTCCCCGACGCACCCACCCTGCCCCTCCGACACACCCACCCCCTCCCCGTCGCATCCCACCCGGCTGCTCCCCGGCACACCGAGTTTTGTGAATGTGAGGTAAGCAAGGTCATGTAAGGTTACTAAGGTCGCATGGGGTCACAAAGTCACACGAAGTCACCAAGGTCACACGAAGTCACCAAGGTTCACACGAAGTCACCAAGTTACACAAAGTCACCAAGGTACACCCAAAGTCACCAAGGGTACACAAAGTCACCAGGTCACACAAAGTAACCAAGGTCCCACAAAGTCACCAAGGTCACACAAAGTCACCAAGGTCACAAGAAGTCACACAAGGTCACAAGGTCACTGAGGTCACCACTGCCCTCGCCGATGCCACACCCTTCCCCCCCCGACGCACCCCACACCTTTTACCGCGCCACCACACCCCCCCCACCCAACCCCGACTCCACCACCACCGACCCTCCCCAATTCACCCCACCCCTCCCCCCTCCCGGCGCACCCCACCTATCTACACTTACAAACACCCCCAGCCCCCTTCCGCCCTCCCCAACCCCCACCCTGCCCCTCCCAAACACCCACCTGCCCCTCTATGATTCACACACAAGATGTCCACACGATGTGTGGTTATAGCAAAGGAATAGTGAATATCGATGTACATGTTAGCGATACAGCCATTATGCATACTTAATGCTCATGCATAACCTAATCCGCATGTATCGGGAAACTTTCAAATGGCAAAGTAGATTGCGCACCATAATGGGTGTTTCGTGCAAGGAATTTTGTAGCGATGTACTGCGTTTTAAAAAAATATAGTGATTATGCTGATTTTTGCATATTCATTTGCTATGTAATTTGCCCGAATATCCCAACATCTAATAAGGTCAAGAACTCTTTAACCGCTTCCTTCCACCAAGTTAATCATTATAACACCTTACGGAACTCCAGATAATTTACACACAAGCTTTGAGGGGAAAGGGTTGTCATTTTGACCGGCCAAAATAAGCTAATTAATATTCATGAAATATGCAAATAATGCAGCCAAAAGCTACACATAATATTGCGGCACCTCACTCTATCATCCTATCAAGTTTGAAGTAAATCGGGATTAGCGTTTAGCCAGCAGAACATTTCAAAAAAGGTTAACCGAAATGTCTGAAAAATATGTAAATAAGCTAATTAAAATTCATGAATATGCAAATACTGCTTCAGGGTAAATCTGGGGGGTGCCAATTGTGATTGGAACATGCACCTCTAAGTACCTTGTTTTAAACTTACATTTTAAGTTAATTCGTGATTTTTTAAAAGTGAAAAAAATGCAGTTAAGGGACGTTAGGATACGGGAATTATCACTTAGCATGCCATTTACTGCTTGTACCTATAAGTGGTTTCACCTCATTGCACAACTCAACACCACACCACTGGAGTAAGCCACAGCATCATTGATGCTCTCGTCATAAAAAGACCAGTCTGAGGGTGCGCTTGTAATGCTGGGAGCTTTGAAAATTGTTTTTATCCTACAAAATACATTAGGTTAAATTTAATTGGAATAAAAAATGGCTAAAAGGTTGCTTTGCATGAGGTTGTGCATGAGGTTGTGCATTCTCTAATCATTTCATCGTGGTGATATAAAGCTTATAAAAATTAAGCTTTTTGTATTTTTTTCCCTATCACAGATTTACTTGATCAACAAGATTTTGGATACTGCAAGATGAGATAGTTAGCAGTCATCTCCAAGTCACCATAGAAAAGGAACCAGACAACTACCTTAGAAAAGGTGTTTAGAGAAAAACAAATAGACTTTAATTTCAAATTAAATTGTTTCAGCATTCTAAAACGTTGCAAAGTCAAGAAAATTATGTTTTTTTTAGGCTTGTTTACCATTTCAATCAACGAAAGCCATAGTTTGTGATGTGATACATTGAGTGAATGGGATTCTCGTTTATAATCCTACTAACAGTTTGTTTGTAAATTGGGTCTCTCCTGTTCATAGACACCCAAACTTGATCAGAAGAACCACTGGCCCAAGGTTCATATGTGATGTGGTGTACACAGCTTTGGTTCAAAGGTCATGTGGGCCAATTAAAGCAGCATTCTTTGAAAAGTTACAAATTGTTTTGCAGCCACAGATATGGTTGTAAAATTCCCGGGAATTTTCGAAGCGAAAATTTCCATGGAAATTTCCACAGTTTATTTTGCAGCCCATTTTAGGTTGATTTTATGTGTTTATGATCAACCCAAAATAACTCTGAATATATTTTTGCTACTATACGCAAGGTGACATGAAGCTCCATTATGCTGCACCAAAGAGTTTTTTGTGTCGCCTGAACGAATGTTCATTGAGGCACATACTAATCCAAATTTTCTGTGTTTCCGCATGTTCAGTTAACCTTTTTTTAAATGCTCTGTAGGCTAAACGCTATGCCTGATTTACTTTAAACTTGGTAGGATGATAGAGTGAGGTGCCACAATATCATGTGTAAGTTTTGCCTGCATTATTTGCATATTCGTGAATTTTAATTAGCTTATTTGCATATTTTTCAGACATTTCGGTAACCTTTTTCAAATTGCTTGTGTGTGAACACCTTAACTCCAATTGTCACCAAACTCAGATCATAGATCAACCATAGACACATGCATGTCATGGTAGGGTTAAAGGTCACATACCTAGGTCAAAGGTCATTAAAGGAGCTTATTTGCATATTTTTCAGACATTTTGGTTAACCTCTTTCAAATTGCTCTTGCGTGAACACCTTAACTCCAATTGTCACCAAACTCAGATCATAGATCAACCATAGACACATGCATGTCATGGTAGGGTTAAAAGTCACATACCTAGGTCAAAGGTCATTAGAGGTCAGCTTGTGCAGAGAGTGAAGAAAAGGTGGATTGCTAAGTTTTGTAATTATTATATCCTATGCTGTAATTTGTCTGTTTACAGACAGAAAATACAAAGTTACAAATTTCTTACAGATACGACCGAACTTGCACGTAAGATTAGGTACACACAGTGGCGTAGCTATGATTTTGATATTGGGTGGGGCCGTAGTGTCGCATCTGAACCGACAGAAAACGGGTGGGGTCCGGCCAGCAAGCGCCATGATCTGAATTCTTCAAGTGGACATACGGGCTCATCTCAACCGACGAAATCCAATATTAACCCTAACCCGCCCAACGCTCGAGGTACAACGAAAACGTTGTACCGGTCGTAAAATGTTTTCTCTTTTCTCTTTGGCATGCTCATTCCCGTAAACAACTATTTTTTGTCGCACAAATGACTCATTGCACCTCGTTGCATCTGGGACGTCTTTCCGGAAAATGACGCGATGTTCCTCGTTGCATCTGGGACGTCTTTCCGGAAAATGACGCGATGTTCCTCGTTGCATCTGGGACGTCTTTCCGGAAAATGACGCGATGCTTCTCGATGACGCGATGCTTTTCATTGCATCTCGGACGGTTTGCCCGCAGAAGGCGCAATGCTTCTCATTGCATTTGCCGCGATGCTTCTCGTTGCATCTGGGACGTCTTTCCGGAAAATGACGCGATGTTCCTCGTTGCATCTGGGACGTCTTTCCGGAAAATGACGCGATGCTTCTCATTGCATCTCGGCCGTTATCGACTGTACGCTACTTATTCCTGTGCCAGGAAAAAGGTCCGAGATGCAATGAAACGCAAAATTTGTTTCTCATTGCATCTGGGCCGTTAACAAAAAAATAGATTGCTTCTCGTTGCATCTGGGACGATGTTTGGCAAAACCACCCGGTCCGGGTTAGGGTTAAGGGTCCTGGTCCCCCCTCCCCCAGCCTATGCCACTGGGTACACATTTACTAATGTTAACAGTTCAGATGATATAAAAAAAATCAAAACTCTTTTGAGGTAAATCAGGGAGGACGAGGTTGTCGATCACGAAATGCCCTTTTAAGAAAGCACATTTTGCAAAGGTGAACATGCACTGTTATCAACTTAGTACTTTTTGTAATCTCACTTGGGACAGGAAAGGACAAGGAATTTGAGTGAGGGGATCCTTCCCCTTGCCCCATGGTATGCTACTGTAATTGACAAATCATTTTTTTTCCCCTTATTTTCTTTACTTCCTCTAAAGAAAGATAAAGAGAAGTACTACTACTGCCAGATCTAACCAAATCACATGTAAGCAGATAGGGAGGAGGGCACCTACCTATTCAGTAACGTGTATAATCCACTTTTAAGGACTGGAAACAAGTCTAACCGGAAATTAACTTCCCGGCAAAGTGGATCAGATGACCAGTTCTGAAGAAGTCCTCTGATGAGATGGACGATATCAAGTGAGTTCCATCAAAAAATAAGAAATGGTTTTGGTAAACAAAAATATACTTTGTTAAGCAGATAGGTATAGGTAGATGCAGAGGTATATAGGGTTTTGTGACATGTACACCACTCCCACAAAACATTGAACAAGTCTATTTGTAACAGATATTCACAGCTTTGCACACAGTATAACAAAATAGAAATTAAGCTTTAAAATATCACCAAAACCAAATTTGTAGAAGTACCTGGGGTATTTTGATGATTTTGATATTTTTAATCTGGAATTGTTCTGTTTGTAATCAGTCTTTCTGTTTTTTTGATCTGAAAAATTAGATTCGGAAATCATTTTAAGGCAAATAACTCCAAAATATGTATGATGAGCCATTCCCTGGTTTGTGTGCATCACATTTACATTTCTTTCAGTTGGTTTTTGTCTCGGGAATCACAGTATCTTCAGCATCACCTCATACTAACTTGTATTTAAATTGTATATTTTCTATAACCCTGGGGGACAGGGTTAGTGGGGCTGGTGGATGCAAGGTTGCTGTGACAGCTAGAGTGAGGTATGGTGGGTGAAGTTTAGGGAATGTGGGGAGTTGTTGCGAGGGAAAAGATATCCTTTGAAGATGAAAGGTATGGTGTATAAGAGCTGTGTGAGATCAAAGCCAGATTTAAAACTTTGGTGTGAAGGTAAATTTGACTAACTGTCCATGCATCTTGTTTTAAAGTTATCACTTTTATCCACTTATCTTTTCTTTGTTTGTTACAGGCAAAGTGACTGCACTACTGCCTGAGACATTATACACCTTTAGATGGAGGCCAAGTAGATAGAAGTAGTAGACTTTTCTTCTCAACACGAGCTGAGGTGGGGTGCGACAGGGAGGGGTGGGTGCATTGGGGGAAGGGGCAGGGTGGGGTGCATTGGGGGAAGGGGCAGGGTGGGGTGCATTGGGGGAAGGGTGGGGTGCATTGGGGGAATGCCTGATGGAATAAATGAGTCTTTAACTGGCTCTTGAACCTAAATTATGGAACAATTTACCTTATAATGTTAAGACATCTGTTTCGTTGCCAGCTTTTAAGAAAAAACTTAAGACTCACTTATTTCCAAACTGATTTTTGCTGTATTCGTTGATCATATTTGTTTTGTTATATGTAAATGCGCTTTGATCTAGATGTAATTGCGCTATATAAAACCCTATTGTATGTATGTATGTATGTATGTATAAGGGAGGATAAATTACGAAGTGTGGTAGGAAGGGAGTTCCAGGCTGATGGGGCAGCAAAATGAAAGGATCGCTCCCCAGCAGATTTGAGAGCAATACGAGGGGTTTTGGGGAGTTTTTGCGATGAGGAACGGGAAGGTTGGTAAGTGCACAGGACAGAAGCAAGGTAAGATGGCAGGGTCCCTTCAAAATAGCGAAAAACTAACACACAGTTTAAATTTAATGCGATAATTGATGGGGAGCCAGTGAAGCTCCTTAAGAATGGGTTTTATATGATTATATTTGCGCTTTCTAGCTATAAGACGGGCAGCGGAATTCTGAATTCTTTGTAGTCGAATAAGTTGATATGAAGTGATACCAGCCAAGGTTGAATTGCAAAAGTCAAGACGAGATGTGATAATGGAATTGACAATGCAAGAGGTTGCGCTGTCGGGTAAATATTGATGAATAGCGCCAATGCGTCTCAACGCTAAGAATAAAGAACGACAGACCTCACTAATGTGGTCGGCCATGGATAATGCTTTGTCTAACCTGACACCAAGATATTTCACGGAGCTCTGACAAGAGATGGTCGAATCAAAAATATGGTTGGTATCACTATCAACTTTTTCAACCCTAGAAGCAGTTCCAACAGTTAAAACCTCTGTTTTTTCAGTGTTAAGCATGAGTTGGTTGCGATCAATCCACTCAAGGATTGCGCTAATACAGTCTTGAACAGATTGTTTAGTGCAAATCAAATTTCTCAGGGTAGGCAACATTGAGAGAGTTCGTGTCGCGGCCCATATTATGAAATTGACATTTATACGTTCGATAACATCAGAGAGAGGATGCCGAAATACAGAATATAAAAAAAACTGGCCCAAGTACAGAGCCCTGAGGGGACACCATACAAAAGTAGATACGGGTCAGACCCAACACCGTTTACTATAACGGATTGGAAACGCTCCGAAACATAGGATGAAAAACAATTAAAGGAGAAACTCCACTAAGAATAACTATGCCAATATACCTATAAAAAAAATTATTAAACCATTTGAGTAGTTTATTAGATAAAACGGAATCATACTAACCAAAAAAATGAATAAAAGCATTTGTCTGTGGAAAATGCGCTATTTGAAATTCGCGCTAGTGATTATGGGATATGTACGTGTTATGCGATACGGACGACACAGTAGCGTCATACCCTTCACTGTATGCTGTCATAATGTGTGTTTCCTATGGCGTGTAGGACGCAAACGGGACGACCGTAATAGAATAAACACGTTTTATACACTAGCGCGATTTTAGGTGTTTTAAATAGGCAATGGTCAGACGAGATGGTTTAATTCATTGTTATGGTTAATATAATTCTGTGTTTTGATGGAACCACTCGATATGTGGTCATTAATTATTTTACAGAGTTGTTGTATAATTTAGTTGTTATACGGGTTCGCTTAAGAACAGTCCCTATGACAACCGAACAAAATCTCAAGGCGCTGAGTAGAATAGAATGGTCGAGTGTATCAAAGCGGCGTGAGGTCAAGGACGTGCAACAAGAGAAACCATTTTCTTGGCAGTGTTTAGTAAGAAGGTCATCCATAACACTCAGCACCGCAGTCTCTACACTATGGACCTTTCTGATGAGGGTTGGTTTCTTTCCACAGGTTATTTTGTGAAGGTTGATCTGAGATTGGTTAAAACAACCTTTTCAAGAACTTTTGAAATAAAAGGCAAATTTGATAATGGTCTTAAAATTTCTTTAAGCAATTACAATCCAGCCCAGGTTTCCTAAGGATGGGCACAATGATAGCATGCTTAAACTGATGAGGACAACCCGGACAAAGAGCTAAAAGGTTATAAAAAATTTTAATATCTTAAGGGCCCAATAGATCCCTAGAGGAAAAGTATTTCAAGGTATGATCTTTATTAACATTGAAAAGTACTGAATTCGGTCCAGAGGTCGCGTTATATGAAATCTTTAGAATTTTCCTTTATTTAATCCATCAATAATTGAATTGATGGATTATTGCCATCGAGAGCGGCGGTGTAATAGGTCGGCTCTTATTTGCGAAACTAGTAGGCCGTTTATGTCCGTTTTCGCCGAAAATCGGCAAATTTTTATGGAGATAATGGGCCTTTTGCCGTAGGTTTATTTTTGGAATTAGTGACGCGATCAGTTGGGTAACTTTTGGGTATCTTGTTGTCAAGTTTGGGACATAATTTGATGCTGTGCTTGTAGTCTTTCTACTGAATGCTATTGGTTATGTGTGCACCTATTACCGGTTCTAGTGGGTTCTTCGGCGAAAATGAAATGGTGATCGTGTTACCATATCTACAAGGGCTTACCAGGGCTGGGTCCAAACACAAGTGCGAGTCATTTGCCTGAGAGATTTAGTGTAAACAACATTTCATGGCTGACGGTTGCCCGAATATATAGAGATGACACAAAGAAGTGGTTTACTTGAAATCAGACTTGAGTTATGTAATAAATTGCGGGTAAATATTTTGTAACCAAGTCTCAAAGAATTCAGCAAAAGTATAATTGCCACTTTAGTGAAGCAAACCTTCAAAAATATTAAGTCCGTACCTTAGAAATTTGGTATCGTGGTATCGTCCTTGCAGAAGGCAGCCTTTTTTCCCAAATATTTGGCATTTATACTGACTATGCATATGTTTATGGGAAGGATGGATGAAAAGTTGGTTTGTTGGTGTTGGTTATGGTTTTGACGGCAAAGTTTAGGAATTTTTAGTTTATGCATAGTGGATTATATTTTTGGAGGTCTTTGAGAAACAATTTTGGTGTACGCTGACGAACATATATGGTTGTCATTATTAAGTTCTTGTTGGATGTTTTCGATACAAGGACATTGCTGCGACCATGTATACCATGCCCAGCGTGGCTGTTCCTCCTATAAACGATGTAACACTACGTGACCATTTTAAGGCAACCTTGAAACTGTTGAAATCAGTTCTGGTTGCAAGGCAGAGTAAAAATTGGTCGAGACGATCACATCATTTTGGCCAAACAAAATAGGCCATGCACTGAAATCAGGTCTGTAATTTTCTAGGTAGCGGAAATTTGGGTGGAAATTTATGTGTTTCAGAGTATGGCCAACGTAGTCAGTGTCATTGTCACATTGTTTTCGATGAGATTTTGGTAAAAATCAGTATATCGTAATTCGTAGTGATTTGCCAGTCAACAAATTGGAGTCTGTCGATGTCCGATCAAGAAGGCACGGATGAGTTAAAGTTAGGTGGTCTGAACGGCGAACGGATGTTTGTGTCATGTTTCCTGGCTAAGAAAAGCACAAGCTTTATAGTCAAATTGGAAGCCAACCAATGTCATTTCCGAGCTTCTTTTTTCTTTTTTTTCTATGAATGTTCTTCAAAAAAAATTTTAGGGGGGGGGGGGTGCCAAGGCACCCCCCCCCCCCATGGATCGAATCCGTATTAGGTGTTCATAGGTGAATCCATTGACTTTGGATGGACATAGACTGGGCCCACCAAAGATTGTCGGCAAAGTGACCATGCAGGCTTCCTATATTATGAAGCACATGTTAACATCAAAATTCTATTCTTATTGATTGAATGGGGCTATTCAAAACATTCTACAGTATTTCATTGGAGAAATACACTTTTTATAGACAGATGCACATGCAATTTTCGTGTGGGGACCGGATATCTTATCAGATTATAAAGTAGTCAAAGAGAAAATCTACTTCCCGTGGAAGTGAATGGTCAATGAATGGCAAAAATATGTTTCAGTCAGGTTTTTTATAATACACAGGAGACTACTGACGCAGTTGGAATCAGACATGAATCCTCCAATTGGCTTGAGTCAACGGCATACATACTATATAACATCTGAATGTGTGCCGTTTAAATACACATGGAATATTTTTAATAGCCGCAATTCACCATCACAAAGAAAGGTGTTAGTGTTTAATGTATTCAAGTAGGACCCCGATGACGTTTCACCGACACTCTTGGTGGGCCCGGACTACGTCATCAAAAGTCCAATGGATACACCCATGAACAATGAATTAATACTTTTATTCTTAGAGGAAATGGTTTGAGAGCTGAAACGGTTATAATATGATATAAACATATTGCTGTGATCGCGTATTTAGGTTTTGTTCCCTTTAATGCTATTGCTACGTGTAATTTTGATGTTTAGGACATTTAGCGTACTTTTTCATGCGGACCACGGGGTGGGGGGGGGGCAAATTTTCGGGCATGCGAAAATCTTTGATTATTTGCATGTTCTTGGTAAAGCATGCAGGTAGGGCTTTAGATACATTTTAAAGACCCTCTTCAGCATCATTAACTCTGAGATTAAGTCCCTATCAAAATGAGAGTAAATACAAATATATTCACTTACGATGGGCCATTGGGACCCCTCCCAATGATAAACGAAAGGGGTAACATTAAAATGTGATTATATCCCTAGTTGAGATCAAATGGCCAGTAGTTTGTGCAATACAAACGTCTTGAATAGCTTTATAAATTGATAGTTTGGGAGCAAATACACGGTTATACCGGCACATTAAAAGCATGGTTGTCACCTTAGATAAAACCCACTTTTGTCACGTAACAAAATTTTACTGGCTGCCGTTTGAGAATGAAAAGGAATATGAATTTCGGTTTGTGAACTACCCTTAGGTAATACTAGGGGATCCATCAGGCCTAAAAGGCTCAAAATAGGGAACCCGACTCAAGATACACTAAAAGATTTGAGGAGTGTTTCTAGGTCAATAGAGGGTGCTGAGTTCAAATCTGCTGCATGCAAAATTAACAAGTTGGGGGAAAGTGTGAATTGAAAATTCTTGTTTTAAAGAAACACTACCGTTGATGTTAAACATAGCTTTTAATAGTTACAAGTATGCCACATCTTCAAGTTCAAATGTCAGGATATTAAATTTGTTTGAGTTTTATTAAATGTATGAACAACCCTACCGCTAAATGATTAAGGGGTACTACCCGATTAAGAGCTAGTGAAGTAAAGCACCAAGAGGTTGAATATTATTTGCACCTAAAGCTTTTACACATGGATGGGTGACAACTTGTAACAATGACAGGATCTACGAAAGAATATAGCACTATATTCTTCAGGAAAAACTAAGTTCTATTTGACAAGTCAAATAGTTCTTTACTCCAGTATTTTTTTCAAGTTGAGGGCGGCAGATTTGAGTTCACGCCTTTTACCGTGAAATCTAAAATGAGTTCTTGATTCGCTATGAACAGTTTCAAGGTCATAATCTTCCGTCTAAGAAGGTCGAGGGCACTGTGCCGATCTGAAGTGACGGTTGTGTGTCTCGGCCATCAGGTGAAATGTAGGGCCTTTCAGGTTAAAATAGTACAAAAAAAATGAGTCATCAGTACTAAGCCGAATAAGAATGGGTGTCATTCAGTATGAAACTTTAAGAAAGGGGCCATTGAGGTTAAAAACTGAAGTTAAAATAGGAATTAGGTCTCTGACAGAGTTCAAATTGCATGAAATTAAAAACTGTTGCCATGTGAAATACAAAATTGTTTAAAAATGTGCAAGTAGCTTGGCCAAATTGAAGTGGATGTGAAAAGTTGTTTAAAAAGTTGGATACTTTTATGGAAACTTTGTGAAAAACAAGGGAAAGAAGAAGAAATGGGGGTTATGAGTATCTGAAGATTTTAAAGGTGTTTTTTTTTTTTTTAAAAGTTAGAAAAAAAGCGGAGTCTATCTTGAGGGCACCCACCACCAAGCACGGGAAAAAGGTTGGGAAACTGTTAAAAATTTCTTTAAGGTTATTGGGCCCTCGTTTTACATGCTTGACTCTGGCAAGACAGAAAACTGTTTTAGCACAACTGCAGACTTGTCCATTGGGTATTTAATGATGAAAGATAAGTAATCATAAATTGTTTTGAACCAGGCTTTTTCCATTTGAAATCATAGCATGCAGTTTTGCAAAATACCAGTTTTGTCTTGTGTCAGGCGGGGGGAGTAGTAGAACCACGATGCTTTGATATATGAAGAGGTTTAAGGACTTACTATATGTGCCTGTTATAATGTTATTAAAAAATAGCTACTATAAAAAGATTTGGTCCAGTTTTACTTGTGTTGGAGGCACACCTTTACCCAATTTTGATTAAAAATGGATCGATTAAAACCTGAGTATGAGTTGCCAAAATATTGAGGCGAGATGAGTCGAGTACCATAGGTATTCTCTAAACCTTCTGTAAACCAGAATGGGCACATTTCGGCTCATAACATCCAAAAAAAATCCTTTATGCGACGAAAATAACCTGTTTTACGGCGCCCGACCCCGACCGGATTTTCAGTTTTTGCAGATTTTTTTTTTTTTTTTTTTTTTTTTTTTTAAAATCAGATATTTTAGCCCAATATTGATAAGTTTGGCAAAATATTTAAGAAAAATTTGTTTGTAAAAACTTTTTTCTTTCTCTGATTTTCAGATTGGAGGCTATTTTAGGGCCAAATTTGAGCTCCAGAAAAGAAAAAAAATTGAAAAAAGAAAAAATTCGCCCCGACCGACCGACCTTACTCGAAAGGTCCGCCTACCTGTAAAACAGGGTTTGGGTTTTCTTTTTCGTTCGCCTTAGCCATAATGATTTTCCATTTGTAAATGAGAAAAAAGGTTTCTTCAAGTACTAAAACACTTCTGGTAAAATATGGGGTTATGGGGACAAGGCTATCAGTTATCGGACCAGGCTTCTTTGAATGTTGACACCCACCGAAATACACTGTCAGTTCATTTTATGTACAAAATGCCTCAATAAACGCCAATTTTCGCTACCTAAAGGACTCAGTTACCTTACATAGCATTTTACAAGGACTCTACACCTCTGCATCCCATTCACTCAGGAAAAAACACGGGTACCACAAAAATTGCTGACCTTCTGGAGTGACGACGACTATGTGGAGTTGTGAAGCTCTTCTCAAACTAGTCTTTCTAATCCAAAGATTCTGTGGTAGGGAGTAAAATAAGACACGTGTAAGTACGCCGCTGAAAGCCTACAGACTTTGCTCTCAATAGCTTTTAGTTCTATCTTAGAATTATTTTCCAGTACAAAAAATGACAAAAATTGCAGTATTTTGTTACGTTTAACTAGAGTATTCTTCATTTTAAACACAATAGCCAGAGGGAGCAGACCACATCATTTTTTTAGTGTGTGGAATCTCAAATATCGATGATAAAGGTTGTGTGTTTCGATTTATGTCCTTATGGGGTATCTTTGAATGAGATCCTGGCACATCTGCCCCATCAAGTACCATGGGAAAACAACTGGGGTTTTGATGGTAGAGCAGTAATGCATATTGAAAGCTATTCTTAGTGTGCCAATATTGATGGTGAACCATTACACAGTGTTTTTTTGTTTATATTTGTGAATGAAAGGATTGAGGGCTCAAATTTCAGAAACACGACCATGAGAAAAATACAGCCTTCTCATCTGATATCAAAATCGATAACTACTACTACCGGGTAAATGGAGGGGTCCCAAAGGATCGATGGAAAACGCACCGGTAATGATAAGGGTGCTACCATTTTGGGGTGACATTACGGAGGATTCTTGTTTTTGGTGCCACAGTATGGACACAAAGGTATCCTAGTTTTTCACAAACTATTGGCCACCAAAAGTGGCAAGGCCTGGACGCTTTGGTGTAAGTTATAAAATACAGTGTTGTCATGAGTGCCATGTTAAAACTTCTTGTTTTAAAATAAAAAACACATGAAAAGAAAATGCTTAATGGCTAATTGGCCTTATTGCAAGTGTGTCTCAAAGTTCAAGTGTTGTGTGTTTCATGAGGCTCACAGCTGTTTTTCCCTATTGAAATTGCTGTAGGACAACAACCTCCAGTTCTGTATTAATAAATCTATGATGAAATAAGTCTCTCGCTTTTTTGGCATTAGTGTGGGTTTGTTTATTTTTCAATCACTAAATTTCGTTTAAACTTAAAAATTTCTGCATTTTTGCAATAATAAATAGTTGTTTGGAAATATCATGTGTATAAAAGAATGCAACCAATAGTCGTGACAAAACCTGTTAATTGCCACATACCTTTTACCCAGAGTTTATAAGAACGTTCCAATTCATGCATGCTTTGTGGTTAAAGCTGCTCGGAGATTGAAATCTAATTCTTGAAGTCATAATTAAATATAGTCATCTAGAAGTAAACATAGCCACCTAAAATACTTTCCTCCAAGTTAGAGATGAATTTGAATTTTTATTTTCAGGCAGTAACATTATGTACTGTATAACAGTGCCATAGGATACCGTGTGTAATGAAAAATTCTGGTTCCGAAATCCAAAAGTTGTGGATTCTATATGAAGGACTTGATTGAGCTTGGATTATTTCACACAGTGATTAGGTTATAGACAAGTCCAGTATGTTACTGAGTGCACCCTAAGGGAAATCTCAGAGTGCCCTTGGCCCAGGTGTTAAAGGCCAGGGTCAAGTAAACGGCCACTTGCTCAGCACATAGATTCTAACAGTTAACTTGAATTATGAGAGGCGACTGATGGGCATTATTTTCAAGGTCCAAACATCTGTCAATAAAGTTAATGTACTTAATTTGTAACAAACAAATCAAAGGGGCTACTATAAATATTTTGACATTTCGTTGAGCACTAATGTTTCTTCTTTAATGAAAAGATGACATTTTCAAAATTGCAGTTTAAGCTACCTCTGGTAATGTGAGAGATAGGTACGATGACATTCGCACAAAATAAGGCAGAAATTTCCTTTTCCAACTTATTTAGCTTTATTGCCTACTAAGGCTTCATAGCTTTGGTATACAATGGGTTTTTCATTCATAAACCAGCAATGCTACCAAATACCGTCCATGGAATATGACAAGCTTAACGGGTCATATGTCATGGTCCCAACACATTACTAAGCAAACACGTTGCTAAGCAACCAATTAGAAAAGTGAAAAAGCAATGCGTTTCTTTAAGACATAACAGTGAATTTAAAACATATTGCTTTTCATTAGGCAAACGGCTGCTTCATTTAGCAACACATTGCTAACTTGCTAAGCCATCCAATCAGTAAAATGAAAAACCTAAGAGTTGTTTGCTTTCATTATATCTATTCTTTACTTCTGGGACACGGAGTACGCACAGAGAGCTTGATACAAGCGTTCATGCAGCAACTTCTGCACGACTACGCCCTACTGCACCCCGCATTAAACGGATATATTGACATGTCAAGGGGCATTGGGAACATACACTTCGAGGTAGGATACGCACATACGCTGGTGTTTCATTGATCACAGCCTCGTCTCCCCCGGCTACTTAATAAAGTGAGATTTTTTTATCATCTGAACCGTTAGCCTTAAGTAGTACTCCATGTGCACCCCAATCGTACGTTCAAATCAGTCTTATGTAAGAAATTCGCATTTGTATTTTTTGCATCAACGAACAGAAAAATACAGCAGAGGGCATATAGTACGGGGAAAACAAGCATTTGCATAGCACAAAAAACGTAAGGATCGGGATCAACTAAAAATTTGTGATATCTCTTGCAAAATATCTTGAAATCTGAATGAACAGAAAGGGCTAGAATACGAAATGATCTTAATATAATATGGAGTTATGATACACGATTCAAAGTGCCATAACAGAACAATCAACAAAAACAGACTATAAGCCATGAAAAAGCTTGACTAAAACTCCACTAAAAGGCCCACTTTTGCCAATTTTTTGATAAAATAAAAGGGACCAAAATTAGAGATAACAAACAAAGGAAATGTGACAAAAAAAGTTTCCAAAACCCAAAAAACAACACATTTGGTGAGTAAAAGAGAACAAAATGTCAAAAAAAGGACCAGTTAGGGGCGTAGGGGGTTAGATCCCTTTTTAAAAAAGGTCCACTTTTTCGAAGACCCACACCCCCCATAAAAAAATCTGAGTACGGCCCTGCTTGTAACTCTAGTACTATAACCCTCAGGAGGGCAAACGATACCTTCTGTAATCATTGACTAGCGTACTGAAACTTGATGTATACTTTACAAATTATTTACCACTTTATATTTGACCCTGTTATAAACCTTGTCCCCTGAGATTAGAAACATTCCAAGAACACATTTTTTAAATACACCCGTAATTTTGGGAATCCTCATAATTATAAGTTTGATTTAGAACTGGATGGGTCAACATTTTGGAAAAAAAAATTGGAAAGTTTTGGCCTGGACATGTCAATGGTGTGTTAAAAAAATGAACAAATGTGAGCAAAACCTGGACCGGGTCAACATTTTGGAAAAAAATGAAAGTTTCATCTGAAAAGTCCTCGGTGATGGTCACAAATGACAATTTTGAGGAAAAATCTTGGACCGGGTAACCATTTTGGAAAAATTGACATTTTCAGGACGGATATATTGCGTGGTTAAAAAAATGACAATTGAGCAAAACTGGATCGGGCAAAATTTGTGGAAAATTGAAATTTCTTCCTCGACTTTGTCCAGGGTGCAAAAATGACACTTGGCAACATCCGGACCGGGAGCCAAAGTTTGGAAGAATTGACATTTCTAGAATGGACATGTCCGTGGTGGTCAAAATGACAATTTGAGTAAAATTTGGATTGGGGCACATTGGAACAAATGGAAATTGCAAAATGGACATGTCCCCGGTGGTCAAAAATGACAATTTTTGAGCAAAATCCTGGACCGGCTGTCAACATTTTTGGAAAAAAAAAAATGACATTTTCGAGGACATTTACGTGGTGGGTCAAAAATGACAATTTTGAGCACAAATCCTGGACCCGGTCAACATTTTTTATAACAATTGGACAGTTTTAGATGGGACATGTCCAGGGTGGTCAAAAAATGACACTTTTGAGAAAATCTGGACCGAGTCAACATTTTTGGAAAAATTTACATTCAGATGGGACATGTCCGCGGTGGTCAAAAAAATTACCAAGTTTAGTAATAAACTTGGATCGAGCCACATATCTTGGAAAAATGGAATTTTAAGCCTGAAATTGTCCATTCGCACTATCACAAACTCAACCCCCCAGAACTCACACATTGCCTTCATTTTCACACTCACGTAACACACTTACTTATGAGGACACCGCACCCAACTTCAAACAGCGCTCTTCAAGTTTTGACTATCAGCAACAATCATTTGTCCTCCGAACTGCAGCAATGAACTTTACCACAAACAGACAATCCACAGCTATAACACCAGACAAAGCCGACAACCTTCATCATCTTACCCCTCGCCAAAATCTCCTCCTGAAAAGCCTTTTTCAGTATCCCCGTGTGCCAAGCTCTAGGAAGATCCTTCCAGAATCCATCACAACAAATTCACAAACAAAAAAATACTTTTAAAGCCTCACTAAAAACATTTCATCAACCAGTACATGTTCTTTTTAATTATCTCCCCAAGTCACTTTATTATCTCCTCTCCCTCACCTTTTCTTCATCCATTTCCTAATCTCTATTGCCTTCCCTTCTTTCTCACTTCACCTCTACTCTTCTATCTCTCTTCCTCATTCATTATTTATTACATACCTCAGCAGGACATGTTGAAAGTCGTCCTCTTGTGCCAAATTCCTGTATCCCCGTCAAGTGTTTGTTTAGCTTAGATTATCTGGTTTTTGTTGTTTTTGTTTTGTTTTGTCTCGTTCTTTCTTATGTTATATTTACCTATGTAATTTATTATATCACCCCTTACTTGTATCATTTTGAAATCTTGAGGAGTTATTTGACTTTATGTATTCCAAGGGCCAGCAATAACTCCATAAGCCCTATCGGGGTTGTCCATTACTTGGTCCTAGCATATCATATCCCTCAACAGTTCATCTTATTACAGTCTGCATTGAATTTTTTTATGTAGTATTATCTAATATACTGTATTTTAAATTTCTGTCACGTTTTCATATGTTATGGCTGAATAAACTGAACTTGCACTGAACTGAATCATGTGGCAAAATGTACGATTTTGAGCCAAAATCTTGGATCGGCGGGGCCAACATTTTTGAAAAAATTGAAATTTTAAACAAATCCTCAACATGTCAACGGTGGTCAAAAATGACACAATTTTGAGCAAAATTTCTGGGACCCGGGTCAACATTTTTTGGAAAAATTTATTACAGTTTTTATCCTGGACATGTCCATGGTTAGTCAAATGACAATTTTGGAGTCATAATCCTGGAAGAGACCGGGTTCAACATTTTTTGGAAAAATGAAATTCTCAGACTGGACATGTCCGTGGTCAAAAATGACATTTTGATTAAAAATCTTGGTACCGGGTAAACATTTTTTGGTAAATTGACCTTTTCAAATCCTCAACAGTCCGTGGGTTGACAAAAATGAACAATTTTGAGGAAAAATCTTGACCGGGTCAACATTTGTTTGGAAAATGACATTTTAAGACTGGCCATGTCCGTGGTTGTCAAAAATGACGACAATTTGAGTGTAAAAATCTTGAATCCGTGCCACATTTATGGAACAATTTAATTTTTAGCCTGGACATGCGCATGGTGGTCAAAAATGACAATTTAGTAAAAATCTTGAATCGGGGGCCCCACATTATTGGAACAAATGAAATTTTTAGCCTAGACATGTCTGCGGTGGTCCACAAACGACAAATTTTGAGGCAAAATCTTGGATCGGCCAACATTTTTGGAAAAATTGAAATTTTTCATCCTCAAACATGTCCACCGGTTGGTCAAAAATGACAATGTTTGAGCAAAATTCTGGAACCGGGTCACTTTTTGGAAAATTTGACAGGTTTAGCCTGGACATGCCTTTGGGGTCAAAAATGAACAATTTTGAAAACACTGGACCGGTCACATTTTTAAAAATTGTACATTTTCCAACCTAAGACTGACATGGTGGTCACAAAATGTCAATTTTGAGATAAAAATCCTTGGATCTGCCACATTTATTGGAACAATTTTATTTATTAATTAGCCTGGACATGTCCACTGTGGTCAAATGACAATGTTTGATGCAAAAATCCCTGTACTGGGTCACATTTTTTGGAAAAATTTAAATTTTTAAGCCTGGCATGTTCCACGGTGGTTCAAATACAAGTTTTGAGTAACAATCCTTGGATCGGGCCACATTATATTATTGTAACAAAGAATTTTGTAGCCTAGCCAAATGTCAACGGTGGTCAAAAATGACAATTTTGAGCATTAATCCTGGACTGGGTCAACATTTTTGGTGAAAATTGACATTTTTAGGCCTGGACATGTCAACGGTGGTCAAAAATGACAATTTTGAGTAAAATCTTCGACGGGGCCACATTATGGAACCCAATGGACTTTTTAGCCAGACAGTCCACTCACTGGTGGTCACAAATGACAATTTTGACAAAATCCTGGACCAGGTCAACATTTTTTGTAAAATTGACATTTTCATCCAACTCACCTATGTCCGTGGTTGGACAAATAAATTTTGATGAAAAATCTTGGTACCTGGTCAACATTTTTGGAAAATTTGACATTTCCGACTGGACATTTCCGTGGTGGTCAAAAATGACAACTTTGAAAAAATCTTGTATCGTGCCGGCTTGTCCCACATTAATTATTGGAACATTTAAATTTTTAGCCTGGACATTGTCCATGGTGGTCAAAAATGACAACTTTGAGTAAATCCCTTGATCGGGCCACATTTCTTGAATAACAACATGAAGCTTTTTAGGAGCCTAGACATGTCCTGCGGTGGGCAAAAATGACAATTTGAGCAAAATCTTGGATCGAGCCAACATTTTTGGAAAAATTGAAATTTTCAATCAATCCTCAACATGTCAACGGTGGTCAAAAATGACATTTTGAGCAAAATCCTGGACCGGGGTCAACTTTTGGAAAAACGAAAGTTTTAGCTGGACATATCCGCGGATGGCAAAAATGACAATTTTGAGTAAAAATCTTGGATTGGGGCACATTGGAACAAATGACATTTTCAGACTGGACCTGTCTGCGGGGGTCACCAATGACAATTTTGAGCAAAATCCTTGGCGCGAGGTCAACATTTTTGGAAAAATTGAAATTTTCCAGACTGGACATGTCCGCGGTTGTCAAAAATTACAATTTTGAGTAAAAAATCTTGATCGAGGCCACATGATTGGAACAAATGAAATTTTTAGCCTAGAAATGTCTGGCGGTGGCGTCCAAAAATGAACAATTTTGAGCAAAATCTTGGATCGGGAAAGCCAACATTTTTGGACAAAAATTAGAAATTTTCACCTCAACATGTCCACGGTGGTCAAAAATGACATTTTGAGCAAATCCCTGGACCAGGTAACATTTTGGTAAAGACTGAAAGTTTATAGGCCTGGGGGACAATATCCGACAGGCGTGTTCAAAAATGACAATTGTTGAGTAAAAATCTTGATTGGGGGCACATTGGGGATGGAACAAATGAAATTTTCAGACTAGACATGTCTGCGGTGGTCAAGAATGACAATTTGAGCAAAATCCTGGACCGGGGTCAACATTTTGGGAAAAATGAAATTTTCAAGACTGGACCATGTCCGCGGTGGTCAAAAATGACAATTTTGATTAAAAAAAAATCTTGGATCGGGCCACATTTATTATTGGAAAATGGAATTTTAAGCCTGGAAAATGTCTCACGGTGGTCAAAAATGACAATTTGAGCAAAATCTTGGATTGGGCCAACATTTTTGGAAAAATTGAAATTTTCAGTCCTCAACATGTCCACGTGGTCAAATACAATTTTTGAGCAACTTCTGAACCGGATCAACACTTTGGAAAATTAGACATTTTTCAACTGGACATGTCCTGGTGGTCAAAAATTACAATTTGATTAAAAATGCTTGGATTGGGGCACATTGGAACAAATGAAATTTTCAGACTTTTTTGAAATGATGATTAAAAAGACAATTCACTGGAGATAAGTTTGTTACAAATGTCCACATGGTGTCCACAAAGGTCAACATGAGGTCACCCCAC
Organism: Ophioderma brevispina; assembly: GCA_023653785.1. Taxonomy (NCBI): domain Eukaryota; kingdom Metazoa; phylum Echinodermata; class Ophiuroidea; order Amphilepidida; family Ophiodermatidae; genus Ophioderma; species Ophioderma brevispina. Next base: position 6,560 of record JAMKCH010070341.1, on the reverse strand, counting down.
CCCACCCACCTTTCCCCACGATGCACCCTTCCCCGACGCAACAAACCCTCCCCCTTCATGACATGCCCACCCCTCCCCTTCTCATTCCTCCCTGACCCTACCCTGGCACACCGATTTGTGATTGGGTCAAGGTAATGAGGTCACCAAGGTCACATGAGTCACCAAGGTCACATGAGGTCCCAAGGTCACTGGGTCACAAAGGTCACTAAGATCACCAAGGCCACACACTCTCAAAGGTCACAATCCCATACTAACCATGTGACCGTAATTCCTTTCACCCTGGTCTTCTCCTGGGTCTGACTGCATTGCAGGGGTTGAAACCGGTTTGAGAAAACATAGAACGGTCACCATTCACAAAAGTCCACATTTTGTGGCCATATATTTTAGAATTTTAGCCAAACTTATATCTAATGCTATATTATACAACGACACAAGCCACTAACCATGTATTTCATTCCCAGTATCGGTGGGGGGGGGGGGGTGGCTCAACTTTCATTTAGCTAGGGGTGTAATATAGTTATAGTATACCTGATAGTAATTTCTATAGACACTTGACTATTCAATAGATTTCTTTCTTACCTTGTATTTGGCTACAGAACTGTCTAAAAAGAGAAAATGTGATTTTGATTTTGCTAATGAAATTGTAGCCTAGACATGTCCACGGTGGTCAAAAATGACACTTTTGATCAAAAATCCGGCTGGGTCAACATTTTTGGTAAAATTGACATGTTTTACCTGGACATGTCCACGGTGGTCAAAAATGACATTTTGAGTAAAAATCTTCGATCGGAGAGGGCACACATTTATTGAGACAAATGAAATTTGTAGCCTAGACATGTCCACTGTGGTCAACAATGACAATTTTGAGCAAAATAATCCTGGACCAGGTCACATTTTGTGGTAAATTGACATTTTGTTTTTTTCATCATCCTCAACATGTCCGTGGTGGACGAAAATTAAAATTTTGAGGAAAAAAAATCTTGGACCCCGGGTCAACATTTTTTGGAAAACATTGACCTTTGTCAGACTGACATGTCCGTTGGTGGTCAAAAATGACAATTTTTGAGTAAAAATTTGGATCGGCCCCATTTCATTGGAACAATTTTAATTTTTAGCCTGGACATGTCCATGGTGGTCAAAAATGACAATTTTTTGAGTAAACATCCTTGGATCGGGCCCCATTATTGGAAACAAATGAAATTTTTAGCCTAGAACATGTCTGCGGTGGGTCAAAAATGACATTTTGAGCAACATCTTGGATCGGGCCAACATTTTTGGAAAAATGAAATTTTCATCATCCCAACATGTCCACCGTGGTCAAAAATGACTTTTGAGTCAAAATCCTGGACCAGTTCAACATGTTTTGGAAAAACTGAAATTTTAGCCTGGACATGTCCGCGGTGGTCAAAATGAACAATTTTGAGTAAAAATCTTGGATGGGGGGCCATGGAACAATGAAATTTTTCAGACTGGACAGTCTGCGGTAGGTCAAAAATACAATTTGAGTCAAAATCCTGGACGCGGGTCACATTTTTGGAAAACTTGAAATTTTCATACTGGACAAATGTCCGCTTGGTCAAAAATTACAATTTTTGAGTAACAATCGTTGATCAGTGGCCACATTTATTGGAACAAATGACATTTTTAGCCTATACATGTCTGCGGTGGTCAAGAATGACAATTTTGGCAAAATCTGGATCGGGCCAACATTTTTGGAAAAATTGAAATTTTTCATCCTCGACATGTCTCACGGTGGTTCAAAAATGACAATTTTGAGCAAATCCTGGATCCATGTCACATTTTTGGAAAGACGAAAGTTTTTTAAGTTATTATCCTGGACATCTCCGCAGTTGGTCAAAAATGACAATTTTGAGGTAAAAATCTTGGATTGGGCACTTGGAACAACTGAAATTTTTCAGACTTGACATGTCTGTCGGGTGGTCAAGAATGACAATTTTGAGCACAATCCTGGACTCGGGTCAACAATTTTTGAAAAATTGAATTTTCAGACTGGACATGTCCTCGGTGGTTCCAAAATGCCAATTTTGAGTAAAAATCTTGGATGTCGGGGGGCGGGCCACATTTATTGGAAAAATGGGAATTTTAAAAGCCTGGAAATTTCCAACGTGGTAAAAAATGAAATTTTGCAGCAAATCTTGGATTGTGGTGGGCACATTATTTGGAAAAAATGGAATTTTCACATCGCACATGTCAACGGTGGTCAAAAATGACAACTTTGCGGCAAACGTCTGGAACGGCGATCACATTTTTGGAAAATGAAATTTTCAGACTGACATTTCCGCGGTGGTCAAAAATTACATTTTGCGTAAAAATCATTGTATTGGGGCACATTGGAACAAATGAAATTTTCAGACTTTTTTTGGCAAATATGATTAGAAAAAGACAAATGCACGTGAGAGAAAGTGTTATCAAAGGTCACATGGTGTCACACCAAGGTCCCATGAGGTCCACCAAGGTCACATGAGGTGTCACCCCCACCGCCACCCCACCCTTCCCCCACGATGCACCCTTCCCCGACACCCTCCCCTTCTGACATGCCCAACCCCTCCCCTTTCGCCTTCCTCCCTGACCCAACCCCGGCACACCGATTTGTGGATTTGGGTTCGAAGGTATCATGAGGTCACCACGGTCACATGGAGCGTCACCAAGGTCACCTGAGGTCACCAATGTCACCTGGGGTCACAAAGGTCACATGTAGTCACCAAGGTCACACAGCTCTCAAAGGTCACAATCCCATACTAACCATGTACCGTAACTCATTCACGCCATGGGTCTTCTCCTGGGTCTGACTGCAATGCAGGGGGTTGAGAACCGGTTGAGAAACATAAAAAGGTCACCATTGCACAAAAGTCACATTTGGCCAATATTTTTAAGCCAATTATAATATAATGCTATATTATCAAACGAACACAAGCCCCCTAAACCATGTAATTCATTCCCCATTATCGGGGGGGGGGGGCTCACTTTCATTTTAGCTAGGGGTGAATATTAATTATAGTATACTCATGATAGTAATTTCATATAGACTTGACTATCAATAGATTTCTTACCTTGTATGTGGCTACAGAAATTCTTAAAAAAAAAAGAGAAAAAGTTGATTTTGATTGTTGCTAATATTTAAATATACAACATAGGCTGTAATTTCGTATTTGCTCCTATAGGAAATTAGAAAAAAAGATTTGTACCAAAGGAACATTTCTCATCTTTATAATCCTCAATGGGTTTATATTTTTTATGGAAAGCCTTACAATCAGGGCAAAAATCAGTACTTTCAATTTTTATGGACATGATGATATCCATCGTTGCACCTTTAATTGACAGATTTTGGGGTTGAATGGTCAATCCAGTATAAAGCCCTCTTTTCAAAGTAGGTATATAGTGTTTTGCCATTTCATCAGGCGAAAAAAGGCCTAAGGCAAAAGAACCCTTTAATATTTTGCTCACCATGGTCGAGAACTTGACATTTTGACCACTCATTTAAACAACAACGGAATATGCCGCCAAATTTGGGACAGTGACTGTTTTCCTCATTTTGGGTTCATTGTTTACAAAATGATCATTCTGACGTGTTGATTAAACCTAATGAATTACATAAAGGCGTGGTGCAGTATCCTTTATGGGCGAATAATGTGTCCGAGGTCGGAAAAAATAAATAATGGACGAGGCGCAGCCGAGTCCATTATTTTATTTTTTCCGGTCGAGGATACATTATGAGCCCATAAATAATACTGCAAACCCTTTATTTCTTTTCTATTACCGAAAACAGCGTGATATAATGAGAAAATGCATTGGCGACCCATTATTGCAGAATAATGGGTAGTAAACTGACCAATCAGAATGCCGCATTTTCAATAATGGGCAGCAGAGGTAATAGAAAATTAGAATAAATATTCATCTACGATTAGAATATTAATGATGCGGTAATCAAATTGGGAGATATTTTCTCAATGTAATTATGCATTAACCCTCGACTTACCAAGGACTGCGGGATATAACACCCCCTCCCCTCGTGAACTTTTGTCCGGCGCGCTCCCAAAAGCTTTCGTAAAAAGCTTCTAGGTAATCATTCTATCGTCCTTTTTGGTCATTTTAGAGAAAAAAATGTGAAGGTAGTACCTTCATCGTGGTTAGGGAATGCCGACAAAGTCGAAGGGTATAGGGATGGTTGCCACACGAGGAAATTTATGGTGCTTTTTTGAAAATATTATGCACAGTTTAAATCTAAAACTCTATGTTTACAGAAAACTAGTCATTTGCCATCATTTAGAGCTAAAAATCCGATATTCCTAATTTATTTAGCCCGCAGTTTGATTTTCGCTTGTAGATTTTGTGTGGAAAATACCAATTTCCGGGACCAATTTTTGCAGACTCGCGGATTTGATGACGTTATTCTGACGCCATTCTAGGTATCTTTTGATAGTTTTGCTCCCTCCGAGAAAAGTGCACTAAGATAAATGGTCAACTCATTTCCAATTTTAATGTACTCTGGTGATGTGAACTATGACCTTATTAACAATTTTTACAAATAGGGTAATAGAGCTAATTTGCACATTGGGGCATTTGCTGTAAATTTCCATCAAATCTGAGAATTGGAATAACCAATACCCAATTTACTGAGGGATGTAAATTCAATGGATAACAATTACTGCTACATTACATTTATCAATCACAGTTTAAGTTGATATTTTCTGACCATATTGATCATAAATCTTGAGATTTCCCCTCCAATCTTTAGTTCATTTTGATCCTGAGCCCAATTTAACTCCAAAATGGGTAAATTGGAACATCTAGCACTGTATTCCCTTGAGTATTTTAGAAAAGAGGCAATTATGACTGTTTTACCATATTTGGCCATCATTGTCCCTTGGAAGTAAATGAATTGGGTTTCCTTAAACTATTTTGAGAAAAGAGAGTGCTATGACTAATTAATTAGTTTTGGACAAATTTTAACTTATTTGGCCATTTTGACCCTACAATGTGTCAATTGAAATGGCTACTTCTCTATTCAGTTAGTTATATTTATTTGTGAAGAAAACTTTACATTCCCATATGATTGTTGAGAAAGGAAGGCATTTTGGCGCATTTATGGATTTTTTGGACAATTTTGATGTTTTTTGACCAATTTGAGCCAAGAATATGCAAATTGGAATGGCTAGTACTCAATCTGCTCATTTGTGTTCCCTTGGGATGTATACGGACATGTTCTGATGAAAATTTTGAGAAAAGGTTGCAATATGATTCATTTACCTACTTTTGGACTTTTTTGGCAATTGTTTACACTCTTAGAAATAAAGGTTCAACATAGAACTTTTTTGTCCTGTATTTTCACCCTAAGCACTGCTAAGGTTCTACAAAGAACCTTAAAAACCAGGGGGCCACTTCTCAATGACAAGGGAGTATAATCCGTGTCCAAGCAATCACAAAAAGCACCATAAATAAGTATTTTCGAAGCTTGAATTTTCACCCCTAAACACGTATCAGCAGCGCAAATAGCTATCCTAAAAAGTACTTGATGGAATTTGCGCCCTAAACAAGTACCAGTAGCGCAATTTTGCATACCCTAAACTAGTATATGTCTTTCTACCTACCCTAAGCAAGTAAATGATGCAATTATTACCCCTTTATACGTAAAAACCCAAAACCAAATTCTTTCAGGGTATTTTTTGCACACCAGAGAGGCTTGTCTGAAAATATCTCGGGAAAGTTAATTTTTTTCAGCCAGGATATATCCGAGGAAAGGTATTTAAAAGGGGAAATGCATTTTGAGCCAGGGGCGTATCCAACAATTCTTGAGACGGCGGCACGACTAGTCGATAAAATTTGACGATATGGCTGCTGAGCGGCCATTGCGCTACATGCAAGCGGCGGGTAGGGGTCCCTTGAAATCTTCACTTTCCAAATGCACATTTTCAGGCGAATTTGATAGAAATAATTTGAAATTTGTGATTCACTATAGCAAAATATAGGTATGATAAATGGGCTTATAAAAAGTAAAACAGAGTTGATAGGTTAAAGTGTCACAGAGAATTCATAGTGGCGAGGGAGGGGGTGCCGCTCTCTCTCGCTCTTTCCGAAACACATTTTCTCATGCAAATTTGATTTAAAAAATTTATATTTGTAAGTGGTTAACTTTAAAATGCATATAGGCCAATGATCGATGGTATAAACAGTAAAATATAATTCGTGCATGTAAGATTTCATTTGAACTAATCATAAAATTAAAAGGTGTTCATGGAGAGTTCGTAAGCGGCACGGGGTGGGTCGCGGAAACCTTGTGGTACACTGTTAGAACAAAATTAATCAAGTTGTTCAAAATTTTAAACAAACACTGTTTACCCTGGTTATCGCTCAACCTTGTTTAAAAATTAAGCAACTTGTTTAAAAATTAAACAAGTTGTTATTTGACTTTTAAACAAGGTTGAGCGATGACCAGGGTAAACAGCAGTTGGTTAAAGTGACATGAGGAGATTTTTTTAGGATACGAATTTCTCTCAAATTGCACAGAATCGATTGTATACCACCCACCAAGAACGTTCCGA